>CANXYI010169909.1:0-14322 GCA_948208565.1 Hura crepitans
GGAGAAAAACCTTTAACCTCATTAAACAATCGTGGGATAATTTGTTACTCATGAGCTCATTATACAGAAAAAGTTATTCATGCTCGCTTCTACTTTGATTTTTTTTGTTGAATCTAATCTCTCTTTTTGTATTAATGATTATAAGCCTTTTATATGCTATTGTACCTATTTACATGCTATTTCCTTTTAAAGAATAAAATTACCTTTTACTTTTAATTGATTTACAACTTCTCAACTATAGTAAGTTCTAGTTTATGTCATTTTTTTTACTTAGATGTGTTCTTGAATTGTAAGTGTTGATAGACTGTTTAGACTTTAATGTATATGTATTGATTAGGATTTTTACTTTTTAAGCTTATATGAGGATGTTTTGTTGTGATTTATCCCTTAAACACATAACTATGTTGCCTTTTTTATTAAATCAGATTATGATAATCAATAAGTATTCGGGTGCTAGTATGTCTCGATTTTCATGTTTGTTTTGTTTTTATTTTTACTTGAATATTTTTGTTTAATCCTAAATGCCTTGACCAAGCATTACTTAAATGTTAAATAATTCTATGTTTTCCTGCTCTATTTGTGGATTTGTGAAAATCCCGTTAAAGTTTGTTCTTAATCTATTAATTTCTGACTCTGCTTTTGCTTTCTCATGCTTCTAGTTTAAGGCAATTTTGGTCCACTAATATAGTTTATATTCAACTTTATTATTTTGACTTTCTAATTACAAATTACCTAAGATTTTTTAAAAAAAAATATTTGGTATTTCTCTCATGTATTCAAAGATTTTATATTTATAAAAATTAAGACTAACTTAAAGATTTAGTCATTTTGATCTTTTTTGTTTTCATTTACAATTGTTGTGAATCCTTTATGCCTAAATATTTCCGTTTCTGTTTCTCTCTTCTGAAACTTGTTGAGTATATTTTGTTTTTAAAAATTCACTACATACTATTTAGTGCCTAGAATTATACATTTAAGTTTCTTGGCTTCTTGTTAATCTTAAACAAACTTTCTTTGTTTATTACTGGTTCTTGCCCTTTTATTGAGTATTAGTATGCACTTTTTAGGACTTTGTTACATGCTCTTATCCTTTGTTTCATTTTTTTATTATTGTTATTCTCACATTGTTATTATTATTATTTTCATTGTCCTTGCTAATTCTTTATTTTTTTGCTGATGTACACGAGTAAAATGCTGAATCAAGAAGGTGGATGACCACTCAAAGGGAATTATCTTTTTTTGACTAAAAAAGAGGACCACTCTACTAAGTTAAGTCCTTCTCTCCTCAAATTTTGCTTTCTTATTTCTATTGATTATATGATTGGGCTAATGTGCTGGTAGAATATTAGATTTTTGATGTGTATGTTTGTTTATGTCTTTTAATGGTTTATTAAACTGATATAATCAGATACTTAAAAATTCCCTCTTTATAGTCATCTAGGACCTGCATGTTTTCTGCATTCTTTTCTATTTCTTAGTTTTCTTCTAAAAAATATATTTCTTTAATTGCATTCTATGTCTTATAATGATAGGGGGAATGAGATTACTACTTGAATTTTTTTTAATGTCGTTTTCCTTTAAATGCTAGGTAGGATTTGCTGCATTTGAGTCTAAATGCTTGATTTGTTGGTGACTCATTGATCTTATATTTCAGCCTATTTAGATCTAAAAAATGGGATTAATTTTAGTTCATGTCATGCCTGAAATGATGTGATTAGTTGCCCATCAAGCATTTTAGCATATCTACTTAATGCATTAAATAGTTGCCCATTCTGGGGAAAATGATTATTTTATTCTAAACAAAAATCAGTAAAATGTATGAACTTGTAAATCTGAGGATGCATATATGGTATATTTTCTTAGTTTCATTAATTTAATTATTGAAATCTTTAGGCCATTTCTGACCAACCTCATACTTTATAAAAATCAAGCGGCCTTTTATAATGTATATAAGGATTAGATTTCTACATGACTCAAAATAAAAGAAGATAGGCTAGCTCCCTTTGATGTACTAAAATCATAACTGACTTTAATACATCCAAGAGGAAATCACAGAAATGAAAAAAGAATTACCATACTTTATTGTTTTTGCCCTTTTTTGTTAGTGAATGCTGCCTTTGTGATCTTCACTGCTTGTTATCTGTTTTTGTTTGTCTTTGCCTTCTTGTTTCTTGATTTCTACTTAATGTTTCTTTTATGCCTCAGTTCTTTTTTTGCCTATCTTTTCTAATGCCTTAGCTTTTTGTATTTTTTACTCACGTTTTTCTCTCTATCTCTGTGTTTCTTTTTTCTTTCTTGCCTCTCTTCTCTGTATTTCTTTCTTCTCTCTAGTTTTTGGTGTGATCTCTATCAGTTCTGGTTTTTTTTTACTTTGCCCTCTGATCTCCCCTCCTTACTGAATTTTTTGGGTTTTATAGATTTTCTGTAGTGGCAATTTTACAATTTTAATGAACGGTAATTTCACTATTTTATACTGTTTATTATAGTTTTAATTTTTTTTATTGTTCTTGATATTTTTGCAGGGGTTGATGGGCTTAGGCTTAGCCTGTAGTGGGCTACTAAGCTTCTATAGACTGCTGGGCTTAGGCTGGCCTAGCAGTCTTTTCTTTTTTCTTTTTAATTATTTTGTAATTAATTTAATTTTAGTTTCTAACGTATATTTTTTTGTGTTGTAATTAATTTAAGTTGTAATTTAATTTTTGGTTGTAATTTTATTTAATTTTTAGTAATTTTTTTAGTGTTTGTAGTTTTTGTAATTAATTATCATTATTTAATTTATTGTAATTAATTTGGATTTTTTTAATTTAATTTTTTTACTTATTGTAATGAACTATTATTACCAATTTTACTTAGTTTTTTTAATTAAAATTTTACCTTTGTTGTATTTAGTTATTATTTCGTAATTAAAACATAATTTGTAAAGGTAACAATACAAATTTAAACAAAGCAATTAAATGAAATGATCACAAAATTACATAGTACCAGTATTATTATTTTCATATTAATTTCATATCACAAGGTATATTAATCATTTAATGTAATAATAATAGTATGTGAATGATAAGATTTTTTTTAATATATATTTGTAAGTCTCATGTAAGTAATAATAGTACCATTAATACCCTAAGACATCTTTTATAAGTGAATAACACATAGCTCATTCACTCTCAATTAATCTTTATTTTGGGATATACTTAATTAAAGCCGAACGAGAATGGGTACCTACAGTATGTTTGAGCAGATTTACTATTTGCTATAACAAAATAGGTGATGCTTTAGCCTACTGTTGACTAGGCATTGGTCACTGTAGCTGCTATGTAACATCACTAGGTTTAGTTAGAGATGCATTGCCTACCCCCTGAATTGTAGTTGGTGCTAAACTAGCCACCTCTTCGGCCCCTCCTTCGAGTGCTTGATCAGCCATATGCTTACTATAAAAAGAGTAACTTATTAGCCTCGGACAGCGTAACAGTTCAGAGGAATTTAAAACTTAGACATTCGCACTCATATACTTAGCCTAGGAACATTAACCTATACTTTAATACAACAAAATGTGATGCCCCCTACTGGATTCCCGAATGAACCCAATAAGCGATACACTTCCCCCTAAGTCACCCATCCTAACTACTCTCTCCCTCATTCATTTAACTTTTATCTATACTATATTAATCAATTCAATCTGACTTCATACTCAGTCCTATCCATTCCTATAGTCCACATAGGTTAATAATATTAGGTTCATACTATTATAGAAGAATTTAGCATATTCAGGGATTTCTTAAAACTCTAGTAGCATAACGGCTGCTTTGGTCACTATCCCAAAATTTTTTTCTAGCTATAAACACTTCTATATCATTTATCACATCTCATACACCCTTTTTGGTCCTTTAGATATCATCCTACCAACATCATCTATCACACAACAATCACATGCCTCAAGCGACAATCAAGGAACACCTAGAGGCTCAGGGTCACAAACATCAACACAAATCATATATAAACAAAAAGAACCATCACATGATTAATTACAATACAGTTTGTTATATTCATTTACATCCTATCTCATTATATATATTACATCTATTACCCTACCAAAGTATATAGAGTGCAAAAGCTATACAAATGTACATTATCAAGCTTCTCGCACTTAACCTCTGAACTCTATACATGCTTTACTAGGCGATGTCCTTATGCTTGGTACCTACACACCGAAATAGGTATGCTGAGTATGAAATACTCAAAGGAGAATTCAGTCATTAAAAACATGTCTAGTAGTTATATCCATACATTCATATTCCTATTTATTTCATGTTTTATTAAACCAGTTTAACTTAGCACGTTCATATGCCAAATTACTATTTTACCCCTAAGAAGCATCTATATCTAAAATCAATCCAAAGAGTCATTCCAAGTTATATAAATTATGTTTTAGACCTTTATTAATCATTTTATGCATAATTATGCCATTTTAAGTCTTTACCAACAATTAGTGTAAAATTACTAGAATGCCCCTGTGTCATATTTTATAGTCATCTGTAATTTATTAATCTTATTTAATTATTTCAGCTGGCCCATCTCAAGATACAATCTTAATAGACACTGGACCTAGATGGAAAGTAAACTAGTGCAGTAGTCCTTATTCTGGACTTGTGCTGCTACACTAGCTTGATCATATTCTGGCACTTAAGGTGCAAAGGATAATATTTGGTTTGCCTGGCAGACTGGCCTATTTTACTGGCTAGTACATTGATCCTTTGGGACCTTGTCCACTACATTAGCCTTATTGAAATATTAAAAATGCCATAAACTAGTCCAGATAATAGACTATTCTATTTATCTAACTAGTGTAGTGGTCCTTTAGGACCTATGCCACTGCACTAGCAAGCAAGACATAACTCAAGTGAATGTTATGTCTAATATGACTATTTGACTAGTATAGTGGTCTTAAAAGGACCTAGGCCGCTATATCAGCCCTATTTGGAAATAAGATAATAGCTGCAAATGTCACTAAGTTGACCAGTCAACCCATCTAATGGGTGTTTATCTAGTAGGCCATTTAACCTCAATCTATGTCTATTTCTTTATTGATTAACCTTTCATAATATTATAAACTCAAAAATAGACAGTTATAATTTTTACAGCACAGTTGGAAATTAGCCCAGTTTGGTGTGGCAACAAAAAAGTTGTACCGGGTAAAATATAAGGAAAAATAATTAAAGGTTTAGGTGCTAATAATTATGATATCTTATACTTGATTTAATTCCATAAATTTTTTTTCATGAATCTAAGCCATTTATTATCCTGAGAATATATTGATTAACATAATGGTTATTTAGGGCAATTATAGGTCATTGCAGCCCAACTTCTATTTAACTTTCTAGGTCCAATTCACCTCTTTTTTCAGTGCTGTTTTCACCAATTATTTCATGGATTCATAGGTCTAAAGGAAATCAAAAGTTGGGCCATAATTTGGTCTAAAATCTAGGCATTCATGCCATTCAAAAAAGTCTCATCATACTAGCCATTATAGGAATAAAATTTAGGTGCAAAACTCATTCTTAAGCCCTAGCCTGTAAAGGCAATTTCAAGTCAATTTTCATACTTGATTTAAAGTCAATCTTTAAGATCATTATTCATGCAATTCTTTGTCTATGTTACACACCATTTAAGTCATACATTAACTTTGTTTTATACCAATTATCTTTTATTACATGCATATTATCTCACCTTATCCATTTACAATACACTTGCCTACATACCATAATTACAAACCTCTCTATGGCATTCATACCTCTTGAGCACAAAAGGATTCATTGCTAATTCATACATTTTTAACATAATTTAACATCTTCCACCTTACCATGCTAGCATATACAGATACATATATACTTCACACTATACATGCCATGCCATTATATAAGCCATACATGTCTCGGGCAACATCATACACCCATGCATATGCTTTGTATCAATTAATTATGCATCATAGATTTATGGCACATACGTTTTTAGCCTCAAACACCACTTAGAACCATACTAAGAAAGCTATGCACATTAGTAACCATAAGGAAAACTCTTGGCCACTCACAAATTTCATGCCAACCATGTATACTTCTATCAATTCAGAAGGAATACCATTATGTATCCATGCTAAAGCTGCCAATTTATACCTTAAACATTATAAGCACACTTTACTACTTACCTATCTCTCAGCCAATAACAAAATTAACTCGTATATTACTTGCCTTTATCAATCAATCTATCATGCAATTAACACTTCTTCATGTCATAACTCTCGGCTACTAAATGTTTAACATCCATATAGCCTTTATCTCATCAATAACCATGCAATTCACATAATCATCAACTAAATATCATCTTATCTAAAAATATTTAGGCTTCTAAGCTATTTTACATACTTAATTCATTCTTAAACTCAAAGGGATGCTACTGAAATTTTTTAGGCATGAAGTGAATGATAGAATTCATTTACCTCTCATTTCAAAGATGATGAATCCACACTTTAGGCCTCTCGACACTTACTTCTAACCTACCACATCCCTTTATGCTGACTTCTTCAACCTTTTCTCTTCCTTAATCCACCTCAAATATAATTCACACACTCATTCCTAGTCCTTAGGTATCACATAGATTCAATTCAAACTAAGAATCACCATGAAAATAAAAGGAAAAGCAAAGAAACTCACCTTCAGTACCCTTGTTAGACTATGCCTAACTAGTAATCTTTGATGATTTTTATTTTATTCTTAAAGACTTCTTGTGATGTACTTCTTCTTCTCCCAGGTTCTTAAAACATAATATTAGATTTGAGAAACAAGAAATTGTAGAAATGGCTGGAGGAAAAGAAAGAAAATGGCTCTCAAAAGTAAGAATGTCGTCGGTTCCAACATCTAAAGGGAGGATTTTTTCTTTCTTTTATTTAATGGAATTATGCACTTATCCACTATCCTTGTAACTTGTCAAAGGCCCTAGGCCAGCTGGCAAGTGTGTGGGTGGATCCATGGCCACCCGAACAATCCTAACTCGTCTCAATTTTTTAGCAAACTTTGAAAATTCACCAAAATTCACACGGACTTGAAAAAATTACACCATTTGCTTTAGAATTAATATTTTAATCCCTTCTACATGCTTATAAATTTTTGAGGCCAAATTCCATCGATAAAACAGTGTTTAGACTGCCTCGATTTTTATGCCGAGCTAAAAAATTATGAGATTTTACAAACGACCTCAGAACTCAAAAATTCTTTCACTAATAAACTCAAGGGAATTTTTGAGCTATAAGGTCTACTATTTTTGAGTCCATTCAGGCACATCCCGAGTCATTCCTTACCCATAAGAATTTAATTACCTAAAGGGATAGCTTATAGTTTGAAATGAATTATTGGTTCTGCTAAATTTTTAAAATTTACCTTTTTCATCAAATTAAAAGCCCCTTGAAGTTTCCTGACCAATGTCACTACCTCAATTTATGTGCAACTGACTTAGCACCCTGGGCACACTTCCCTAATCTAGAGGTACTATACATAAACTTTTAGAGCACATGCATTACACAAATGATGTACATGTATGTTATACCTATTGTGTTTGGTGAAGAAAATGATTAAAATAACATATTTATGAGGTTTTGGATCACAATTTGTTTGATAACTATAATAAGCATGAATGAGGTGTTACAGCATTAATTATGCCATAATGCATGTCTTTTATGGACATTTAGGTGTAATGTATGTTCGATGAATGTATGCCATAAAAATGAATGTGGAATGGCAATTACATAGTGACAAGCAACAAATGAGATGAAAATTGAGATTTCTAAAGTGCATATTGAATGAATTTCACTAAAATGCATGTTGAGGTGTGCTTGATCACTAAAATGAGATTCATAATGTAATTTTCTAGTTTAAGTCTTTCGATGGCTAAAATAAGGAAGTTAAACGCTATATAAATTTCATTAAGATAGTGAAACTAAGGTAAATTGATTTTCGCCCAAATTACCCAACAACATAGAAATGTGTAGGTTGACCGGTCAACTAAGGGATATAATAGTTGCTAGGGTACTTATATGCCCAACTTGTGTTATCCATGGGTTCATTATACATGTTACCTATGAATTTATATTTTGATATTTAGATCCACATAGGTGTAGCCACAGTACGGTTCCATAAGGGCCACTACACATTTTCTTGCTAGTGCAGCTGCATAACCCTAGATGGGCACTACACACTTTTTTATGCTGGTGTAACAACCATTAAGACTAAAGTGTGGGCAATTGTATAATATTGATCCTATTATCAATAGGTTTTATTGTTATCTAAAATTGGCCAAAATGAAAAAGGCAATTGAATTTTTAATCTACAAAATGTATTATATCAATGAAAATGGTAGTTTTATCCAAAATGCAAAATGTTGTCAAGTTGCTTATGATAAATGGTTAAATCTTGGTTGTATGTATGCTATAAGCCTTATATAGAGACATAAGCATGATGATTGTATTATCATCATATTATTGCATGCCATGATAATTATGAATGTCGTGAAAAATACTAGTTATTCATTCTCATGATCATTAATTGTATATAAATTACATGTTGATAATTACTTTAAGCATAAGTTATTTCAATTATACCATAAAGCAATCGCTTAGCTTGTCATTTTTTTGTGATGTATAGGTAAGAAGACATTTTGAGATCATGCTTCTAAACATCAAGCTTTACAAGTGGAGACATTTCATTTGGTAATGATATGTATATATAATATAGTTATGTGATATATAGGCACGCAATTTTTTAAATATAAGAGGGAATGGGACTAAGATATAATTGATTTTTATCCTTCTGACTCAAAGTTGTTCAACACTTAAAAACTGTTAAAAGTTGTTTTATAGAATATGATATATTTTCTTGAGGTTAAGATACACTAATTATGTGATTGTATGTTCTTTGAGTGATTAAAAGACAATAAATGGTTATAGATGTATAAGAATGATATTGAAATGTGTTTTCAATTTATTGGTTAACATTAAAAAATTTGCCATAGTTCCTAGTACAACTATTATGCTATCAAAATTTTAGCATGAGGATTATCAAATTTTGAATACATAACTCGATTTGAAAAGTTTTTAAAAACTCATTTTTTTCATAAGTGTAATATTTTCTACAAAAAGGGTTTGAAATAAGTATAAGTACGATAGAGTTTGGATTATCTCGATTTGCATAAACTCCTTAGTTGTCCTTGATGACTAATTGGTGACTAGATTGGGTTAAGGGGTACCACATTATGGCATGTTAATTAACAAGTATGAATGAAAAATTGAGTGAAAAAGTGTTAAATGACAAAAAATAAAGTAATGGTCAAATTGAATATAGATTTGTGCCATAGTTCGAATTAATTTATTAGTCGTGCAATTGGCATAATTAATGAGTAATAGGCTTAAGTAGATTGATATAACATGTATTGAATTTTTACTTTGATGATTACATAAAATGGTGCAAATGCTAAACATGAAACATGTGTATATCGTGTGATGAAAAGTTTGAGTCTTAATACATGTGAACACGGTGCATTTGATAAAGTGTATGGATAAATTGGTAAAAAGGTCAATGAGAATTGTGGCTTGGTATGACATATGAATAGTGGTCACTTGTAAGTAATAACAAAAGAGGTGAATGATGGTGAAATAATCCTCTATATGAAATATGTAATGATAGGACATGGTAATGTATAAATGTGGTTATGCAATGTATCATAGCATGATGAATTTTTTTTGTTTGCATGCGTGCCTAAATTGGTCAAAAATGTGATTGGAATTTGGCATGATAAAATGTTCATGAAATATGAAATCTAAAAGTAATAAAAGTGGGATTTTTTTGGCTTATATAGACTCATGCATAGTGAAAATAAGACATCCATAGAGCCCAACAAATGTTAGAACATCAAAAAGTTGAAAACAAAAGAAAAATTATATTAAAGGAAATCAAAGAATAAGAATTTACTATAAATTCTCAATGCAATTCCTATATGCAGCTTTCATTTTCTTTTTCTCTTCTCATTGGATTGTCACAAACCACAATAATCCTCAGTTGGGAACACCTCTAAAGTAATTTCACAAAAGAAGTTCTTAAAAAGGACAAAAACTTGAAAATCTAAGCGCCAGTAGGATTTTCAAGCAAATGAAGGAAGAAGAAGAAATTTGTTTGCTTTCAATAGTTCTGTGGGGTAATTTCTATGATAGAAAATGTGCATATGGTGGATATAGATATAAGGGAATAAACCCATTTTGGAGCAGATTTTGACACTCAAAATCAGGCTTAAGTTGGACCAAATTGGACCCTGACATTATGCCTTATTCAATCCTATGCGCACAAGCCTTTTAATGGTCTAATATGCTATTTGCTTTGGCCTCACATTCATTAATACTACATTGAACTACTAGGCCCCATTTTTGGATTAATAATGACCATAATTAAAGGCCTTTTTAAAAATTTGAATTCCCTTATATATTACATGTAAGAACTATTAAAATTTAGACTCCATAAAGCCTAAGTCTAAAAACCCTGATTTTCCAAAACCCTATTTTTCTAGATTTCACATATGCAAATTGGCCCAAAGCCTATTAACTTATATTCATCCTCTTAACTCATCTTCCAATGATATCTATCATCATTAAAATATTTAATCTCATTGAATCTTCATTAAACTCTTTTTATGTGTGTGGCCCTATGGGTTTTTAAAATAGCTTTGTAGTACATAGTTAATTAATGTTTTAGTCTATCTCGAACTTGATAGATTCAATCTTGTTGAATCAATATCAATTTACCAATTGATATATCACTCATGTAAAATTTAAGAGAGGCATCTACTCGTGCATCATGACTATCTAAGTGCTAAAAAGTGAAGTAGTTTGACTTTACACTTCCATATACAATTATAGTGTAATAAATGCCTTTCACCATTTTTAATCCTATCCAGTTTATAGTATAGACTTGTCTTAACTCAAAGATTAATAAAGTATGTCAATTCAAGCCCTGAAAAAATTGTACAAATAATTTCACCTTTATTCCAAAAATGCCTTTTATGAATCATGTTCACACATGCCATCTTATTTGGCTAAAGAATCTTGAATAAAAGTTACTCATCAAAACTATGAGATGAACACCCCACCATAATCTAGGGTAGTGAATCCTTTATTGATAAGTACCCTATCTTTAAATATGTCATGCCATGCTTAAGAACCTCGATATGTACACTTTTTGTTTGAAGTAAAAACTTCGAAGCGAAAGTTTGTCACTCCATATTGAAGATAGTTAGTGATATCAAGTTTAAGGATACTTTCACCATTGATATAATAAGGTACTTTCACTAATATAGATTAGGTATCCTTGTGATGATTTCATAGTGGGTCTTAAATTTACTTACATACCAAGTAAGCATCCACATGTTATCTTTAAGAATCTATATGTTTATAACTTGTGAGTAACACTGCTTGATCTAATAACAAAGTGTAACATATGCTGATTTATCTATATTAATAATGCCCTATCTTGTTAATAATATGATTAAGGGTATTTAGCTATATTACATTATAAGAATCTCACATCATGACCACTTAAGGATTTTTTCTTCATTATAGTTTTGTACTAAGGACTTTATAACATGGTTTAGGACATTGCAAATAAATATAAGTAATGTATAAAAAGTACTCTGATATAAAAAAAATGACTTTTAAATTAATTCATAAGGTTTAAACACAAGAATATAACCCTATTACATATGCTTTAGAGCATACATCTAAAAGGAATGAGAATGGCCAATATATGTTCGAGAACCTTCTCGATAGGTTAACTTGTCAACTAGGGGATTTAGCATCTACTAGGACACTTCAGTGTCATTTACATGTACATATTCATACTTGATGATACATGATTATAGAAGTGTGTGCAACAACCGAGTGGTCCAATAAAGCCACTACACATAATTCTATATGGATACAGCCATTGGGAGGTTCAATAGGACTGCTACACAATTATATATGATAATGGTATTGATACAATACAAGTGCAATCATAATGAGCCTTAATGCTACCACCGTACATAATATAAAATAGGAGCAGCAACCATGAGGTTCAATAGGATTGCTACATACTTACTTTGATGTCATATGCTAGTGTTATAGTCATGAAGTCCAAAATGTGGGCCACTACACATCATGAACTTGATATCCAGTATTGGAATTATTGTTTATGAAGTATGGGCTACTAAATAACAATAGCCAAAGCTCATATACGGATTAAATGAATTGGTTACTGATCATGGTTTAAGTAAGTTAAATAAAATGGATAATGACCTTGGCAATAATGAGTTACATGAAATGGGCAATAAATATGAAACATATTGATGTGAATAAATATGGAAAATTAATAGGCAATATAAGTAACATAAAATGGATAATAATAAATAGTGGTAATATAATGACATATAATGGTTAACATGAGTAATGCAATAGGCAAGGTGAATTGTGTAAATTTTACATGACATATTGCATTATTGAGATGCATGCCTGGCATGAGTGTATATGTGTATGACATTTTTTTTATCAAAAACACTACTATACCTTATGATTAATGTATCATGTTTATGATGCGTACATTATAGATTAACATCTTCAGTCTAGCCTCATAGAAATAGTGCAGTGCAGACAACTTCATGTTTTGGTATATATTTTATACCTTTTAGTATGATATACATAAGAGTAGTTAGCACTCATATGTTAATAGAGGGAATAAGTCTTAGTCACTTGTAAGTAATTTTTTTCAATTACACTTGTTATGTAAATTAATTAGTCAAATATTAGTAGTGCATAGGTATGTAATGTGAACTTAATCTATGATGGGGATATGACTTCTTTTGATATTGTGACTATGACTTAATTGATGTCATTGAGATATAATGATGATAATTGTATTGGGGGAGTAGAAGGGTTCATCATATGAATTTGAGCTTGAGACTTTAAAGAATTGTGATTTTCTATATGTTTTAATTTAGGATATTACAACCTATAGCTATTAGGCTACTAGATTTCTATCCTAGTGGAATAATGTTAACTTAATGTGTATGTATATCCAATGAATGATCCATACATGTTAGCACAGGCTACTCATGATACACATGCATATAACAAGGTTTCAAGATTATAATGGTATAGCTCGATAAAATTAGATAACATGCCACCTCTTATTCGAGCTACCAATGGTATAAGAAGAAGGTGTCACAATATGCCATCTCTCATTTAGATCTAGCTACCGGGTTGAGTAAGGGGTATCACAACATGTCCAACATCAATTATCTAAATCATTCTTAACTCATCAATTCAAAAATTTTAGAAGATCAAACACGCCATTAATTCCATCATACACTAATTTATAAAAATTACCATTTTTCAAATAAGAGCATTCAAACAATTTATATTCCCCCATGCAAATTTAATGTATACATTAGGATGTACACAGATAGAAAATGATTAAAATAAACCAAATTAGCTTGCACAAGCCATCTCTTTTGCTCATTTGCTCCTTGGCTCACTTTCCTCTATGGAGATAAATAGACTCATTATGGAAAATTTTGTGTAAATTCATATGATGCCTTAGAAATAAAACTAACCATAGAAAAATGTGAAAGGCTAAAAATACTTACATGACAAAAATCATGTAACTATACACTCCTTACTCAAACTCACAAAATTGCTATTAATTTTTTAATTTCTTCCTTTAATAGAGCTTTAGGGTTTTAGAGGTGATGTTTAATGGCCTAAAAGTGAAAGATTAGTGGTAGATTGAATGATGGAAGAAGAATGATGCAAAGAGAATTACTTTCCAATTGTGATGGCAATATAGAGAAGGAAAAAGAGAGAATGGCTACCCACTATTTGTGTTTTAACCATTTTAAATAGTCTAAGATGACCTTGGACTTAGTTAACATAGTGTGTGGTTATGGTTTCTCTAAAATAATCTAATGGTCCTCCCTTTTTTACTTTATTCTTCTTTCATTCTTTTCATTATTTCAACCCCTAATTTAACCCACAATAATAATTTAAAATATCCCATAAATCATGCCATCAAAACCTATAAACCTTGGGAAACCCTTGCTTAAAATTCAATGGAAATAAATAACAAAATCAAACTTTAACATTTACTTGATTGTAGGAAAAATATTTCCTGATATTTAAAATCACAAATTCTAATGGTGATGGCTTATTTAGAATATTTATGTATCATGTTGTGTTGATCCCAGAACTTTCTAAGCAAA
>CANXYI010169945.1:0-10620 GCA_948208565.1 Hura crepitans
ATGCATGATGACCTTTGGGTTTGATGCGTATGGGGCTTAGGTGGTCCGTTAATACCCTTTTATCCATAGTGTATGTTTTTCTTGAGTATGGGCTTAATAAATGTACCATAATAAATAATGAAAATGTTAGCATAATGTATGACATTATGTATTAATGTATGATATTTATGATGTGGTATGTACATGTTTTATGCCATGTTAACACACCTATGCATGTTATGTTTAATGTTACATATCATGTAATAGTTCAGGCATTCATGTTACCTATATTGATATAGGATGATATATTAGCATATTTACACAAGTTATATTGATTATACCACTAAGCTATTGATTAACAAATCATCCATTTTTGTGATGCGCAGGCAATGTGAAAATTTGAGTAGAAAACCTCAGATCATTATGTTATCAAGAGAGGAAGATTATTTTGGCATATTTTGTACATGTATATCTAAGTTTTGTGATATATAGATAGAAAGCACTCATATGATGTAATTTTTGGGAATGTGGGCCTAACCTATTTGCAAATGTAAATATTTAGATTTTCAACGTCTATAATTTGATTTAAAGTTGATTTTTTGATTATAGTAACTACATGATGAGATAATTGATGCATGTTTTGAGATGTTATATTGTTAATGGATATAGAGAGGTCAAAAGGATCATAGGAGATGTGAATGATGAGAAAAAGTTCATAAAAGTGCTTTTGATATTATTGGTTACTATTCACATTGAGGATAGTGTCCTTATACAATCATTATGCTATAAAATTTTTGACACAAGGATTTCTAAATGTGGAAAGTAACAAGTTTTTGAAAATTTTTTGAAAACATGTATTTTTATGAAATAAATAATTTGTTAAGAATAACTTAATGACATTTTGAAAAGACTTTAAATGTTTGTCACATTTTGGTGGTATAGAGGCTTCAATTTAGGCATTCTTAGGTAACATATGAGTGCTCTAGGTTAAGTTTATACATAATAAAATTTATAATATTGAGGCATATTAATTGTTCACTTACCCATAGAAAAGATGAGTGATTATACACCGCACCATGATGAGGAAGTCAAGAGTTAGGTTTCCATATCTATGAGACAAGAGTCTAATAGGGTTGCATCCATATCTAGTTGTGCAGTAAGGCAAATATCTTCTACGGCTCTAATGTTACCACTATTTTTGTAATAGATGCTATAGATCCTAAGATAGGCTACAACTAATGCTCCACTACTAGCACATTAGCCATAGGTTCCCTTAACTCTTTAAAAGACCTATCTTGAGAGACTAAAGAAGTTGGGAGCAAAGGATTTTAAAGCAGAGGGCATTATAGAGCTCAAAAAGGTAGAGTACTGGTTAGACCATACAAAAAAGATCATGAAGTAGATGAGATGCACCTTAGAAGTGAAGGTCATTTATGCCACATACTTGCTCCAAGAAAAAGCATTAAAGTGGTGGTAAGATTTAACTGAGTATAATACAGAGGAATAGCAGACTTGGGACTTTTTCTTGTCAAAGTTACATATGAAGCACATCACTAAAGATTATCTAAATAATAGGAGATAGCTATTCATAGACCTTAAGCAAGAGTAGAAGTCCATTAAAAAGTATGAGGAAGACTTTGCTATGTTGAGCTGGTATGCTAAGGACGTCATTTCTATAGAAGTTGACAAGTGTAAGGGATTACACGTGTTCATCATGTCACAAGTAGTCCTTATGAAGATCAAAAACTTCTCAAAGTTAGTAGCTATTTGTAGATACATTAAGAGAGTGTAGAAAGAGAATATAGAGTTTTATTAGAAGAAGTAGTCCTTTGTTTAAAGATCTTTTAGTGCAATTCAGAGATTAGATAAGAAGTTGAAGGGGAGTGAGTTTAAACCACGTCAGCAGACACAAAAACATAGCTAGTCTCAGAAGATAGTCTAAGGTAACAAGGGCAAGGCTGGATAGTAATCTTAGGCTAACAACACACCAGTTTCTATAGCTAAAAGTGGTAAGATACCTCAATGTCAGACTTGCCACAAGAGAAACCAATGAGAATGTGCCTTTCATATGGGTCACCATATCATTTGTGCAAAGATTGTCCAAAAAGAGCTAATGGTAAACAAGTATCTACACATGTTTCCATTAGAGGCTAAAAGGGAAAGTAAGGAGAGAGAGCAAAAGGAGCTCAAAGGGAAAGATTAAAGTCTAGAACTGATACACTAAATGTCATTACTAGTACTTTTCTTATTTTTAACCCACCTACTTTGGCTTTGATTAATTCGGGGTTTACATATTCGCATATATACACAACACGAGCATAAGACTGGGGGTTAGATTTTGAGTTTCTTGACTTAGAAATTATGGTTAGCAATCCCATAGGTCAATATGTCATAGTAAACAAGGTTTATAAAAAGTGTCATTTGATGGTTCAAAGGCACAAGTTTTTAGCTGATCTCATTGAGTTACCATTTAATAAATTTGACTTGATATTGGGCATAGTGAGAGGACAGACTTGATATTAAGTCTGAGATCATAGTTGTAGGTGAAAGGATAGACTTTTTATCTAATATCATATTAGTTGTGACAGTGAGGCCTATGTTGATAAAGGGTTATCAAGCTTTCTTAGATCATATGTATAATACTCATTAAGATTAGCTGCATGCTAATCATATACTAGTAGTGTTGGAGTTTGTGGATGTTTTTCCTTAAGAGTTGCCTAATTTGCCACGAGAACAAGAACTCAAGTTTAGTATTAAGGTTTTACCTAGCATAACTCTAGTATTGATGACTCCATATCAGATGGCTCCAGTAAAGTTAAAAGTGTTGATAATTCAATTTCAAGAGTTGCTTTATAAAGGCTTTATAAGATTGAGTTTATTGCCTTAGGCAACTTCGATTTTGTTTATTAAAAAGAATGATTGTTCTCTTAGGTTGTGTGTGGATTATAGATAGCTAAACAAGGTAACCATCAAGAACAAGTATCCTTTTATCATGGATTGATAATCTTTTTGATAAACTTAGAGGAGTTAGAGTGTTTTCTAAGATTAATTTGAGATATGGTTTTTATTAGTTGAGAGTGAAAGAGTCTAATATGGCAAAGATAACTTTCAAAATAAGACATGGACACTATGAGTTTTTGGTAATGCTATTTGGGATTACCAGTGCTCTTATGGATTTCATGGATTTGATAAACTGTGTGTTTAAATAGTATATGGATTAGTTTGTAGTGATTTTCATCGATAACAAATTGGATAATTCAAATAGTAAAAAGGGTCATAAAAAATCTAAGAATAGTTCTTAAAAATATGAGAGAAGAGAAAATGTATGCTAAGCTTAGCAAGTGTGAGTTTTGCCTTAGTAAAGTGTCTTTTCTTAGCACATAGCTTTTGTAGAAGGGATTCATATTGGTGCTAATATGATTAAGGAGTTTCCTTGGCTTGATGGGGTACTATAGACAATTTGTCAAGGGTTTCTCCTTGATAGCAGCACTTATGACTCATCTATTAAGGAAAGATGTCATGTTTGTTTGGGATAATAGATACTTAGAGAGTTTTAACAAGCTTAAGGCAATGTTGATAGAAGTACCAATTCTTGATTAGCCAATTTCTAGCAAGGACTTCACCATATATAGAGATGCATTTCATAAAGTGTTAGGTAGTGTTCTGATAGAAGATAACAATGTTGTTGCTTATGCTTTGAGACGATTGAAGCCATATGAGAAGAACTACCCTACTCATGATTTAGAGTTAGCAGCTGCTATGTTAGTTGTGAAGATCTAGAGACACTATCTCTATAAAGAGAAGTGCTATGTTCACACCAATTATAAAGGTCTAAAGTATCTTTCGACGCTAAAGGACCTAAACTTAAAAGAGAGGAAGTGGATGGACTTGATAAAAGACTATGACTATTTAATTGATTATCATTTAGGAAAGGATAATGTGGTGGCTAATACACTTAATCAAATGTTCATGACAGGCATGAGAACTATAAATGTCATATTAAAGCTTATGGGTGATGATGCCTTATTGGCAAAGATGCAAGTAAAGCCCAGTTTGCTACAATAACTCAAGGATTATCAGAGAGATGATTAGAGGTTGATGAGTGTGGTAAGTGCTATATAAAAGGGGAAGCCTACTAAGTATGAAATCAAGAGTGGTGGCTATTTGTACTATCATGATAGGATCTATGTTCTAGAAGTGGAAGAAGCATATTTTGGAAGAGGCTTATACTGTTCCATATGTTATACATCCTAGTAACATGAAGATGTATCGAGATCTAAAGTTGTAATATTAGTGGCCTATTACGAAAATGGATGTATCTTAGTTTGTGACTGAGTGCCTTACTTGTTAGTAGGTAAAGGTAGAGTATTAGGCTCCATCTAGATTGCTTCATCCTATAGCAATTCCAAAATAAAGATAGGATATGGTCACTATGGACTTTATTTTTAGGTTGATTATAACTAGGAGTAGATGTGATTTAGTCTGGGTTGTGGTAAATCATCTAACCAAGACTACTTATTTCGTACTAATAAAGATAGACTACTCATTAGAGAAGCTTGCTAAGTTATACATAGATGAGATCATCAAGTTGCATAGAGTGCCATCTTCCATCATACCAAATCGAGATCCGAGGTTGACATCAAGGTTTTAGAAAAAGCTTTATAATGCATTAGGTATTCCATTGAGTTTTGTATGGCATTTCATTCTCAAATCGATGGATAGTCAAAAAGAGTCATTGATGTAATCTTTTGGTACTTGAGTGATTAATGTTAAGTTATGTATAATGTTATGCTTATGTCAAAGTATGGTTATCAGGTGCTTGAGGATATGTTTAAGAGTTGTACCATTGAGTTCATGGGTAGCTAGGATCACTATCTATCATTGGTGGAGTTTGTTATAACAACAGCCATCAAGTGTGCTTAGGTCTGGCTCCATATGAGGTATTGTATAAGAGGAAGTATAAAACACCTTTCTGTTGGAATATGCTCTATGAGACTAAGCTTGTGGGACCAAATTTAATAAAGGATGTAGAGGAGAAAGTAAGGATTATCAAGGATAGGTTAAAAGTAACTTCTTATAGGTAGAAGTTATGCACCAATTTGAAAAGGAAAGATGTTCAGTATAAGGTAGGAGACAAAGTGTTTCTCTAAGTTTCACCTTCGAAGAAGGTTCTGTGTTTTGGCAGGAAGGGCATGTTGAGTCCTAGGTTTGTTAGGCCATACAAAGTGATAAAACAAGTGGGACTAACAATTTATAGATTAGCTTTGCCTCTTAAACTTTGCCACATACATAATCTCTTCCACGTATCCATGCTACGAAGATACAGATTAGATTAAAAACATGTGCTATCAGTGGAAAAGGTAGAGATTTGTCTAGATCTATCTTATGAAGAAAAACATATAAGGATCTTATATAGAAAGGTTAAAGAGCTACAGAGTAAGTCAGTACCTAAAACCCTAAGTTGATCAATCGACCAATCTAATGGGCTGAGTAGCTTATTTTAAGTCTATTTCTTAACCAAAAGTGTTCTTATAATATTTAAGTTGCAATAACATATAGTTATAAATTTTATTACATAGTTTATTTTTCAGCCAATTAGGTATAGCCATGTTTTGCCTCTACCGAGTAAAAACCCCAAAACAATATTAAGTTTTGTTATTACTAATATACAAGGCTTAATATGTTATAATTATCATAACATTAATTCTTAGGAAATTAACACTTTTCATTCAGTGACATTTTTGGTTCAGGTAATGGTCAATTGAAAAATTATAGGTCATTTCGACCACTTTTCAAGACACATTTCTAGGACTATTTTAAGTCCAATTTTAGCACAGTTTTCAACATTTTATTAAGCACATTCATAGGCCCAAAGCCAACCATATCTAGGCCACTTCTAATGCCAAAAAATAGGTAGAATTTCCATTCTTGCTAATATCCCAAATCTAGCCCCAAAGGCACAAGTTTATGTTCATTTCTCAAAGTTCATTTTAAGTCACTTTTTAAGCAATTGTTCTAGGTTATAGCCACATTTTTTGTAGTTCAACCTTTTTAGTCGTTTAAAGATACAACTCTCACATTGTATTTAAAAATATTATCAAACCATATGTGTTTTTAAATTTAAGATCATTATAAGCCAATTGTCTAACCATTATAATTCATATACCTAACACTTCAAGAGGCTTAACTTACATGTCATATTGTCATCAACATGCTCTCGAGTAACAAGGAAAGTAACACATAATTCCATTGCTTTTTCATAATATATCAATATCCATCCACACATAAATGCCATGAACACATTTACGCACATACATACCTAATTCCAAGCTAATTCTCATAGGTTAACACTTATCATCCCACTCGAATCTCACATTCTTTTTAATCAATCTGGTCAAAGGTGTGGCAATGATAAAGAATGACTTTACAAATCTACTATAATACCTAGCTAAACCTAGAAAACTTCTCACTTCAGTCATATTCCTAGGTGGTTCCTATTTTAGCACTACCTTTACTTTTTTGGGATTAACTTTATTTCCCTCTACTAAAACTATGTAGCCTAGAAAAGTAACTTCACTTAGCCAAAACTCACACTTACTAAGCTTGGCATACAACTATCTCCCTCTCAGGGTCTGTAGCACAACCCTAAGATGTTGTTCATACTCTTTCTAGTTTTTAAAGTACACCAGGATGGCATCTATGAACACCATCACAAAATGATCTAAATAAGACTAAAAAAACTCAATTCATGAGATCTGTGAAAGCTACTAGTGCATTAGTGAGCCTAAATGGCATCACTAAGAACTCATAGTGTCTATACCGAGTTTTGAAGGCAGTTTTAGGAATGCCAACTTCCTTAATTATCAGCTGATGGTATCCATATCTCATATCAATCTTAAAAAATACACCTGCACCTTTGAACTAATCAAAGAGATCATCTATCCTGGGCAATGGATACTTATTCTTCATAGTCATCCGATTCAGCTACCTATAATTAATACATAATCTGAATGACCCATCTTTCTTCATAGTCATCCTATTCAGCTGCTCCCTACGGAGATACACTAGGTCTAATAAAACCCTTGTTTAACAAGTTTTACAGTTGTACCTTTAGTTCTTTTAGTTTAGCAAGTGTCATTCAATAAAGAGCAATGGATATTAGAGTTGCACTAGGATATACCTCAATTTCAAAATCTAATTCCTGGTGAGGTGGTAAGCCTAGTAACTCATCAGGGAATACATCAGGAAACTCAAAAATAATTGGAATATGTGCCAAATCAGAGTTAAAAGCATTCAGGTTTATAGCATAGGCTAAATATGCTTCACACCCATTCTAGAAAAGTTTTTGAGCTTTAATAGTGGAGATAAGAATGCTCAGAAGACTTCTCTCACCATCCACTATCACTATCCATCCCTCTAAAGTCTAAAGGGTCAACTCTTTATGTCTACAATCAATCATGGCTTGATGCTCAATCAACCAATCCATTCATAGGATCACATCAAACTTATCGAAAGGTAGGTCAATCAAATCAATAGAAAATTTATACCCCTAAATCACCAGAGGCCATTGCCACTATACCTTGTTGACAATCACACACTTCCCTATAGAATTGCTAACTCTGATGTCTATATCAACATGTTCAGGCTCTAACTACCTATTCTATGCTTGTGCTATACATATATAGGAATGTGTAGAACCAGGGTCTATCAAAGCTAAAATTGGAACATCAAATAAATAAAAGTACCAATTACGATGTCTAGTGCTACAAACTCTTCTCTAGCTCTCAAAG
Organism: Hura crepitans; assembly: GCA_948208565.1. Taxonomy (NCBI): domain Eukaryota; kingdom Viridiplantae; phylum Streptophyta; class Magnoliopsida; order Malpighiales; family Euphorbiaceae; genus Hura; species Hura crepitans. The sequence continues at coordinate 7,770 of CANXYI010169945.1, forward strand.
TATACTACTTGGCTCGAGCACAAGCCTCAAATTTGGTACTTTGGCTAGCACTATGCTACTCTCCTTTATATTGCCTCTGACCCCTATTCGGAGGTATAACATTAGATGCCTATGTCTGAGCACCCTCTACCTACCTCTAAGGACACTTTCTTCTATAGTGGTCTTTGGCTTCATAATGGAAACACTCTCTTATTCTATCTACTCTACATTGCCCCTAATGCCTTTTCTGGCATATGGTATAAGTGGGAGGTCTATTCCTATTACCCCTTATACTAGGAGCACTATTAGCCTAAGGAGGTAAAAGAGGTTTACATATAAAAGCTTATCCCAAACTCTAGATCTATGCTTATCTCTGCCCCTAATACCCTATCTGATACTAAGACCTAAGCTGAGACTATATCTATGACTGACCCTCTCTACTCTTTTTACCATCCCTTGACACTATGCTGGACTGTCTTATAGTGAACTGCCTCTTTCTCTAGAAGAAATCCCTCTTTTCTTATAGCATTTCTTCCATGTCATACGAAGCTGACACTAGTATTGCAAAGTCTCTCTCTCTAGGGTTTGCTATATGTATTTGTAGCTCTACATTCAGTCCCGCTTGGAATCTCTTACATTTCTCTTCATTATTAGGAATAAACTCTTTAGCATATTTTAGGAGTCTGGTGGTAAAGTCTTTTTCATATTCTGACATTGTTCTACTTCCCTACTTCAGATCTATGAATTCTTATCTCCTATTGTCCTTATAAGAGTTAAGTATGTATTTCTTCCTGAACTCTATAAGGAAAAATTTCCAAGTCAGTGCTGCAGGTGCTTTCCATCTCCAGATAGTGTTCCACCAGTTATAAGCTTTTTTTTGCAGAAGATAAATGGCATACTACAGATTCTCTGCTTCTATACAATTTAATTGCTCCAAAACTCTATATGTCCTGTCCAGCCAGTACTCAACCCTGGTAGTATCATCCTCCTTCCTCCCTAAGAAGTTAATAGCTCTCATCTTCGTCAACCTTTCTAGAGGAGTCTTTTATGGAGGAGCTGGTGGTAGAGCTAGTACTGGAGCTAGAGGAGTTAGAGATGGAGGTGGAGTAGCAGCAGTAGTAGAGGTATGTTTAAGTAAATGTACTATCTACTACAACAAGGCAAGAGATGCTTCTACCTACCATTAACCAATCACTTGTGGCTATAGCAGCTATGCAGCATCACTAGGTCTAAGTACTGATGTATTGCCTACCCTTTGTATAGTAGTTGGTGCAAAATTAGCCACTTCCTCGACCCCTCCTTCGAGCACCTAATCAGATTTATGCTTACCGCAAAAGATTAATTTATTAGCCTCGAATAGTATAATAGTTCAGAGGAATTTGAAACTTAGACATTTTACACTCATGTAATTAGCCTAAGAACATTGACCTATGCTCTGACACCATAAAATGCAAGACGCCTTGCTGGATTCCCAAAGAAACCTAATAAGCAGTTCACTTCCTGCTAGGTCATTAATCCTTAACTGTTCTCGTGGTTATTCATTTAACTTGTACCTATTCTATTTTATATAATTCTATCTAGCTCTAAATTTGGTCCCGTCAATTGTTATAATCTATTTAGGTTCATATCAACATGTTCAGACCAATACAGGGTAATTTCAAACCAGTCAGATATTTTCTAAAAATCTGATAGCATAAAACCTATGATAATATCCCAAAATGTCAACCTGTAAAACATTTCTATAACTTATTCTCACATCTCTAAGACCTTTCTTGTCCCTCAAGTATTAACCTAACATCACCATTCTATCACACAGCAATAACAAGCCTTAAGCCATAATTAAGAGAAACACATAGAGCCTCAGGGCCACAAAACATTAGCATATGTCATACATTCACAAAAGGATCAACAATTGATTAATTACAGCATAGTCTATTTTTATACAATCACATCTTATGTCCCTTATATACATCACCCTCATTTCCCACCTAAGTATATAGAGTGCAAAACTATGTAATTGTATATTATCAACCTTCTTAAGAATGACCTCTGAACTCTATTGCATGCTTTATGAGGCTATATCTTTGTTTTTCTTACCTGCGCACCGGAATAGGTACACTGAGTATATAATATACTCAGTGGTGAATTCAAGTATTTAAAACATGTCTAGTAGTTTATCTATATATATACTCATATTCTTATCTTGTTCTGATTTCCAAGTACAACCTAGATTACTAATAGGCAAAATTACCATTTTACCCCTAAATTGTTTTTGTCAATAAATTATCAAATTAATCACTTCAACTCACGTAAATTATGGCTTTAGGATCATTATAAATAATTACATGCATAAATCTTTACAATTTAAGCCCTTAACCATTGTTAGTGGAAAAATACCAAAATACCCCTATATAATATTTCAAAGCCACATGTAAATTATATTAATCTTATTTAAATGTTTCAACTGGCCCATTTTAAGAGACAACACTGATAAACACTAGATCTAGAGGGAATAACTAGTACAGTGGTCCACATTTTGGTCCCTGATTGTTGTACTGGCTTGATTAACCTATAGCATCCAAGGTGCATATAACGAGTTGTGGTATGCCTAGTAGACTAGTCTATCCAATAGACTAGTATAATGGCCCTCTGGGACCTTTGCCACTGTATCAGCATTATTTAAGAGATCAGTGATAAGGTGGTTATGCCTACCTAATAGATTGGTCTATCTAATAAACTAGTGCAATGGCCCTCTGAGACCTACACCGTTGCACCGAAAAAAATCAATACTAGCATTTGGTGTCAAGGATAGAAAGTTGTCTGCCCAATAGACTAGTACAGTGGCCCTAATAGGGACCTACACTGCTATACC
>CANXYI010169998.1:0-11097 GCA_948208565.1 Hura crepitans
TATTCACTAATTCTTTAAATGAAAAAATTTATTGATTTAAAGAAATATGCTAATTATCTCATTTTTATAATTATTTTATTGGTTAAAGTTTCATAACCTATTCTCCCCCTTTAGCTACCTCAATAGGACCTAATTGCTCAAGGATCACTATTCATGCTTCGGGTTACACTATTCATGGAATCAAGGTTCATGAGCATTACATAAAGCTTTGTTAGTTGAGTTGCAAGTGAAACCTTATTTTATTTAATAAGTAAAAAAAACCTAGAAAGATAAACAGGAACTCAAGCTTATAATGGGTGTGATAAAAAAAGGGGAAGCCTTCTAAGAATGAGATCAAAAGAGATGGATGATTGTATTATCATATGATTGATTATGTGTGCCTGTTAGAGAAGACATTAATAGATAGATTTTGTAAGATAGTCACAATTCCCCATGTGTCATGAATCTCGAGAGCATGAAGATGTATCATGATTTAAAGCCTAAAATGAAAAAATATATAGTTGAGTATCTGACTAGATGCCTCACCTGTTAATAGGTGAAAGCTAAACACTAGGTTCCTTCTAGATTGCATCATCCTATAGCAATACGAGAATGGAAATAAAAAAGGGTTACAATGTACTTCATAGTTAGGTTAGACATGAAAAGGAGTAGATGTGATGTAGTATAGGTGATTGTTGATAGGATAACCAAAATAGCACACTTTATCCTTATAAAGATGGATTGCTCACAAGAAAAGCTTACATTACTATACATTAATGAGATCATTAGGTAACATAGAGTGATAAAATCCATTATTTCAAACTAAGACCCAAGGTTCACAATTAGATTTTTGAAGAAGTTGCATGATGCCTTAGGCACTCAACTCACTAATAGCATAGCATTCCACCCACAAATAGATGGTAAATCATAACAGGTGATTTAGGTATTAAAAGACATGCTAAAAAGCTATGCCAATGAGTTTAAAGGGTATTAGAACCAATACCTATCCTTAGCAAAATTTACATATAATAACATCTATCAGGTAAGTTTAGGAATGACACCTTATGAAGCTTCGTATGGGAGAAAATGTAAGACCCCGTTATGCTAGATTGAATTAGGTTAAAACAAGCTAATGGGTTTGAATTTGATCAAAGATTTAGAAGAGAAAGGATTATTAGAGATCAGTTAAAATTAGGAACATATAGATGAAAGTCACACGCAAATCTAAAGCCAATTGAGAATGAAGTAAGACATAAAGTCTTTCTTAAGGTGTCACTTTAGATGATAAAATTTTATTTGGCAAGAAAGGCAAGTTCAGTCCTAGGTTCATTGGCCTATATGATGTCATAGAACATGTAGGGCTAATAGCCTATAGATTGGCACTGCCTCCAGTGCTATAGAAGATTCATAATGCCTTCCATGTTTTAATGCTAAGAAAATAGAGATATGATCCTTAACATGTGCCTTCAATAAAGAAAATGGAGGTACAGCTAGACCTTTCATATGAAAAAGAATTTGTTTCAATCTTAGCAGGTGAGATGAAAGAGCTATACAACAAAGTAGTGCCACTAGTAAAAGTACTATGGAAATATATAGATCACAAGAAGCAACCCAGGAAAGTGAACAATAGATAAGGGAGTAATACTAGCACCTATTTGAACTAAGTAAATTTTAAGGATGAATTTCTTAAAAGGGAAAGAAATATATTATTCAAAAACCCCTATTTCATAAATAGTACTTCTCGAGGTATGAATAATGTTTCTTGAGTAATTAGGTCACACTAAGATGGCCTAGAGGGAGCACTAGTCATAGAACTGTGATGGGAGAAATAATGATGATATCAAAGTTATTTGAAGTAACCACTAAACTGTTATAGATACCTATTTTTGTCTACCCCTAATAGAGGTATACTGAATAAAGGGCAATAGGGTTGAGGATATCTCAAGGATTATTAGAATTATTGTTCAAATAATTTTGGAAAACATGAGTTCTTATAGTGATATCATACTAGAGCATAAGTAACTACCCTTTTTAATGGATTATATGGTAATTATTTGAGGATTATAATACTATGAAGAGCACTTATAATGGTTATTTAATTATATTGTTATCCTTAGGAATTTGAAAATAAATGGTGTAGTGTGATTTAAGATTAAAGCCACAATTTTAGCAAATAATAAAAAGCAAATGTAATAAATTAAGAAATAATTAATTAATGGAAAATTAGAAATAATGGTTTAAAAATTAATTAGTTGGTGATGAATTGACTACAATATTATAATATTATCTAAAAATAAAATCAAAGAAAAATAGAAAGAAAAAAATAAAGAAAGGAAAATATAAAAATCATTACAACCTAAAATAGAAAATTAAATTAATTACAATCCAAAAATAAATAAATTAAAATTTCTATAACCCAAAACAAAAATATAAATTTAATTACAAACCCAAAATAAAATAAAACAAATAAAAATCTTAATTGAAATTAAATTGATTACAATAAAAAGTAAAAATGTAGAAAATAAATAGACTGCTGGGCTAGCCCAAGCCCAGTAGTCCAGACAAAAGCCCAGTATTCCAGAAGCCAAATAGCAGTCCACAGCAATAATGCAGTAGCCCAGCCCATCTCTTAGCCTAAATGCAGGCCCACTCTAGAATGCCCCACCTACAAATAAAAAATAAAGAAATAGGGGGTGAGGGGGACTGTAGCAATAATAGAGAAGGTGAGAGAGGGATGGTTATAAATAGAGGGTAGTAAATGCATTTTGGAGAGGGGTGAAAAATTGACAGAAAACAAAAAAAAGCTAAAAGAAAAATAACAAGAGAAGAATATGAAGGTAGAAACCAAAAGTAGAAATAGCAGTAGTAGTTACAAAGAAGAAAAGAAAGGAATCATTAAAAAGAACATCATCCATTAATAGAGGAAGTCAAAAATTAGCAAAGGAAGCAAGGTATATCTCTCTATCTTTATCTTGTTTATCCATGATTTCCTCTTGAATGTGGTGAAGTCAGTCATGACTTCAACACATTCCAGGAAGTCAGTTTACAAAAAATCTTTTTTTGAACAATAAGAATAATCCTTAGAGTGCTTTTATAGAAGTCAGTTTTGATTTGTATAAAAGCATGAGTTGGTAAGAAATGATCTAAAAAATTCTATAATCTAGATTAAATTGCAATCTTTTTACACAGATAAGGTCCTCCGGTTCATAGTATATACATCCTATTAATTTTAGTTAAGTCTAGATAAGTATCCCTTTAAAATGGGCAACTATTTATGAATAGGCTAAGGATATTAGAGGGGTAACTAATTATATCATAAACAAAAGATTAATCCTGTTCCAAATCCAATGAGACTAAAAATACAGGATGCTTAGGTCACCTACAACTCCAGTATCAGCAAAGCCTATTCAGGCAAATGCTACCTAACATTCTAAAAGGATGATGAGCATATTGACTAAGCCAAAATAATAGATTTATTTTCCCCCTCATCATCATAGGACCCAGTAAAAAAAAGGTTCTTTTTGGACAAAACAATTAAGAATTAGTATGTTTTGGAAAAGCAAAGGTTACATGAGCAAAACAAAAGTAAAAAAAAAAAAAATTTCTTATAAGAAAAATTCAAAAACAATAAGACTGATCTATCAAAGCCAATAAATTCTAGTAGTTAAAATTGAACACAACAGCTAAATCATGCAGGATCAAAGATAATTCAAAGAAAAGACAGCATATCTTAAAAAAATATTGAAAGAGGGGGTGGTAATAAGGTTTGGTCATATCAGTTTCATAAATCATTAAAAGGTAAACATAAACTAAGCATACAACAAAACCTAAGTCCTCTACTAGCACATCAACTCAAGCACACAGTTTTAAAAGAAGAGATAAGAAAAAATAAAATTTGAAGAGAGTGACTTAGCTTAGCAACTTAGCAGAGTATTCCTCTCCCTTTGAACCAAAGAAGTAATACCCTTCCAATTGAAAGGTCATCCACTTTATGATTCCCTCATTAGATTCATGAATATCAATAGAAGAGTAAAAGATCAGTAGAAACTATGACAATAACAAGAATGTGTCACAGAAAAATGAAGCAAAAAATAGAACCCATAATAAAGTCTTAGAAATATACAAGTCTTCAATATAAGCACCAAAGTCAGTATTAAGGATCAAGAAATTTAGATGTATAGCGAATTAATAAATATGCACAAAATAATAGGTTTTTAGAAGGAAATTTTTAAGCCTAATGTATTTGTGGCCATAAGAGAAAAATCTTTGGGTGACATGAAAAAGTAACACTAAGTAGTTTTTACCATATATGATGAGAGAGTAAAAAAAATAGCAAAGTTAAAATATATCAGTAAATCAGCTTTGCCTTAAATAAAAATATGAAAAAATAGAGGTAAGATCAGAAGCTAATAAATTAAGAACAGATTATAGAATTTCTAGCAAAACTGATATTTAGAATGGAAAATGTAAAAAGGGGGAGACACTTATCTTTGTAGTTTTTCTGCAATGACTGAACCTGCTCCTATGAAACCTTCTTCAGTGCTCACCCGAAAAGCTACTATTGCAGTAGATCTAGCTCGAACAAACAGCAAAGATATCATTATTATAGTAGATCTCACTCAAACACAACAAGGGTATGAGATAAAAAAAATAAGGGAAATAAGGAAAAATTAAAGAAAATAATGAAAGAAAATCTGTTAGTGTGATAAAAACCAAAAAAATAAATACCTCTCCTTAAATCACAGCAGCCGAAGGAAGCAGCAAAATCTCTTTGTTTCTCCTTTTCGCCTAGGACAAAAATGCACATCAAAGTTTCTAAACTTTAAGCCTCAAATCCAAGGCCACAGCAAAGAAGGATAAGTGATTCGAGTTGCTGTTATTTCAAATACAATGGCGAAGTGCTTAGATCTGCAAATCTCCTATGCGTGGCCTGTTGCATGGAAATGATTCCTGGTGAGAGTCACCGAGTTCTTTCAATAATAACAAACAAAAAGTAGAATGGAAGAAAAAGGGGGCACAGCATCTAGATCTGCACTAAGTGTTCACTTGCGCTGTGCAAAGGAGAGACATTACCAAGAGGAATTGAAGGCGGCTTAGCAATCCAATCCTCGCTAAGCGCTCACTGGCATTGACTCGTTTGTGCTAATGCTTGTTACCACAGTGTAAGTTGATGAAGATTGTCCCCCGTTCTCAAGGGATATAAGGTTGGACACCATGAACAATGGTAGATCCAGCCTCTATGATTATATATTTTAGTAAGATGGACATTATTTTTGAAGAAATTTAGATTTGGAAGCAAATGGACTAAGAGATGTTATAGGTTGAGAATCAAGAAGCAAAAGTTGGAAAAAAGGGATTGAGAAGCTGACGGCTAAAATAAGAAAGAAAAAAAAGGATTTATATATAGAGAAAAGCACTTTTAGCCTTAGGGTTATAAAAATCTTAAAAGGAAGTCAAAGGCATTTTAGTCTTTTCCCATAGAAAAAAACACAAAAAAAAACTCTGTAATTTAAATTAATTAAAATATAAATATAGAAATTTTTACTATAATTCTATAAATAAATTTTCATCATATATATATTAAGTTGGCTGTTAAAAACTGTAAGACTAAAAAACAAAACGGATTAAAGTTCGGAAGGATGAGGTTTAACTATTGAAATAAGTACGTTAGTTATTACGAATATGCAAATAGCATTTATATAAATTATACACATATGCATTTATACGCATGTACGAACATTTTGTTTAAATAAAATATATAAGAATTATAGTTCTAAAGTAAAATAGTGCACAATATAGCTAAATAAGAGGTTTAAAATATTAAGTATAATATGAAATCCTAAGAGAATTAGCATTGCGATGATTAAAAATTATAAATAATTATAGATATAATAGGCCGATTAGTAAATTATCCTTAAGTAATAGATTACGACCCTCAAACTTTGGTGAACAAATGAAATTTAGCCCTTAACATCTAGTAAACTATGCATATAGGGATTAAATTGTTTAAAATAATGATTAATAAAAATTTAGTACAAGAAAACAAAAAGTAATCTTCGATTGTTCCATACTGTGATATGTGTAAGAATATTTTCATAAAAAATAATTAAATCCCCTTTTAGATTAGTATAGAGTCATTAATATAAACAAAATGAACCATAAAGAATAGGGGAAACCATAAAATTTTTAATAATTTCATAAAATCATAACATAAACTCTACAACCTTTAAATGATAATTCTAATACATAACAGCAAAATTAAAGTAAAGGATATAAATCATCAAGAATTCATTGGCTAAAAATATGATAAATCAAAACACCCATGAAGTTAGGATGAGTAATTTTTCTAGATATATCTTTTGTGTTTAAGCTCGTATTAAAAAAATGATAACAATAGAATGAAGCAAATTGAATTATTTAGGAAAAATATCAAGTAGGAAATTATAATGTAAGAAAAGATTATAAATAAACTATTTCCAAGAATTTAGTTTTTTTTTTAGATTTATTCCTATGTTATAACTTATTGAATGAAAATGATACATCTCTCCGATCCCTCCTACAACCTATATAGAATCTTAGGTTATGTCATCTCATAAATATGAATAAAATATTAGTTTAAGAATAAAAATGATTATCTTATAATTAATAATTGTCTCCCCCTAAAAAAAACACGACATGGGGTGCTTAATACCTTTTCCATGTCAGACAAACCCTAAACTCAAAAAGTGGACCAGAACATTAGGCGACTAGCTACACCCTAATCGGCTTGTGGCGACTCTCACCCTTTCAAAACATTCATTGTGACAATCCCCACCGTACTCAAATCACTTGGTGGTAGGGGTCGGGTCGTGACAGATGGCTACTCCACTAGGGAATTGTCATTTTTTTTGGGGTCTAATTGTTGGTATTGTCAAATTGAAAATCTTTTTCGCTATGTTTTAATTTCTTCTATACATGTACATACGTGTGATTTTATTTTTTTATCGTACGAAAACACACTCACCTCAAGGTCAGTAATGATCTTACCCATAGGAAAATAGAGGATTAGTAGGGGATGCCTCCAAGAGAAACCCGGTAATGGCCCGTGAAAATTCTCACCCATGTCAATGTCAAATTGACGGAGCCTGAGCTAGCCTTTGCAGAAGCTTAGCTAGATGGTAATAGATAGGGAGCCAATAGATATTCCACCAATAATTAGAAGTTAAAACTTCACAATTAGGATTTACGAATTTATGTATGATTTTGTGAGATGATTGATGTATTTATGTTTTGTTTTTACTATGTATGCTACTTTTATGCATTTTCATGTGTCTTGCATCTCACTTTGCCAACATGAATACTGATTAATTAACATCACAAGACAATTATGGAGGATAATAGGCTATTAAATGGCTTTATCAACTCATTACACGGGTTGCATTCAAAACTTATTAGTAAGATTCTAGAAACGTTCTCTGTTACTAGGGACAGAGAGATGTTATAGAGATTACAGGTGGTGTTGTTACAAAGATATGGAATCCTAGCAAGACCTTTAAAGTTTGTAGATTGGCATTCGGATTTCCCTTACTTGAACTACTTGTATATCCCTGCTGAAGATGTGTTACACTTCCCAAAAGAAGCATATCTTTGTCTATGGTATTTGTGTAAGTAACATACGGTAGGGATGATTCTTGATTGTAAATGGTTGAGCCAATGCATACTGGACTGGCTATTATATCCTGAGAGATCCACTTACTTCACCCAATGACTATTTAATTTTAAAGACCCCTGGCAATGGGTCGAGCTATTTAAGAACCCATATTGGGGCCCATATTTGTGGGTATTCTTCAGGATCAAAGAATACTGGGGGTCTTGAAGAAAATGGGATATTTTGTGATAGTCAATGCCTCACATAGGTTAAGGAAAGTTTCAGTGAAAATCCTTTATTGAGTCCAGTTTGCAATCAACAAACATGGGGGTACATTAAAGAAACACTTTATACTCTGAATGGTCAAGTGGGAAAAAATGTACTAGAGCATTTGCTCAACCCGTAGGCTTACCACTTTGACGGGCACCTCAAATGGAATTCTTTGATCCTACCAGTGGAGGTGATCCTTTCCTATTGTTATTATGAAGCAACTTATATAGGCCGCCTGCTTACCTATGTACCAGTTGAGGACTCGCCTGTAAAAGAGGTACAGATAGAAATCCCTCAAGAGCAGGGAGAGCTATCACAGGGAGTTAGTCAGCAGCCTATAGATGGACTAATGTATGAAATGGTAGGGGGCCCTTATACCGAAGGTAGATCCAGGTCAGTCACTAGAGAATCCACCGCAGGACTATTTTGAAGCATCCTATGAGGAAAATGGAAGGGAAAATCATAACAAGTGAGTAGGAAAGAATTTGTAAATAAGTCCCATGAATGACATAAAAAGAGACACCAAAAAAAGGTTGGAAAAGAACTTAAAGTCAAGCTTAGGAGAGAATCAAGGAAAGAATCCAAAAGAAGACTCAGGAGTGAATCTTACAGAGAGGAAGGACCCATTAGAAGAATAGGGGAGAGACACAGAAGGAAACCCTGAGGAGGACCTTGAAGAGGACCCCAAAGAAGACCTCGAGGAGGACCCCGAGGAAGACCCCGAGGAGGATCCCAAAGAGGACCCCGAGGAAGACCCTGAGGAGGGCCCTAAAGAGGACCCTAAAGAGGAACCAAAGCTGGGTTCAGATGAAAGAGAAGAAACACCACCCGAGCAAGTGGGAGTGGACAACATGGAAGAATCTCAAGAGGATGACTCTAATAAGGATTCAGAGGAAGCTTCAAAGAGTTAGGAAGAAGATTATAAGGATCTTATGAATTTATGGAAACCGATGATAATTCTAGTATAGCTTTGTTTGTGGGCAATTATGTTACGCCCATGTGATGACATAATTTGCTAGAAAATAGGCATGATATTTTGGGAAGAATGTAACGGGAGAAACACATCACTATTCTGACACAATATTTTGAAGGATAGTGATGTGCATCTTTTGGAACGGATCAAGATGATGATTCTATATAGGTTATGAATGTAATTTATTAATGTTAAAGACATTGTGATGTTAAAATATTCTTGTTGGCAAAGTAGGATTTTGCATAGGCATGCATGCATATAGAAAAACAAACATATAACATTATTGGTAATAAAAATTTATAGGTACTAATGTTAAAATATTACATCCAATTTCACAAAGATGCAAAAACTAGATATTACAGAGGTTTCCACTGGATATGTCTTGGTGTCAGAACAATTAGCAAGAGAGGGAATTGAGTGGATAGAATATAGAGATAGCTTATCGGAGGGCCATAACGTAGAGCTACCTGATATCATCAGTTTGGACTTACAGCAAAATCAGCTGGATCCTATGAAGGAAGTATGGGAAGCTTTAACTCCGACTCAAAGACAAATGTTTGATGAGCAATATGGGTGGATAACGTATCTCATGTATTTGCCCAATTACACCAATATGATCAAAGCCATGGTTAGATATTAGATCCCAACTATAGATGCTTCACATTCGGAGAAATAGATATGGCACCTACCATCGAAGAATATCAGTTTATGCTGAACTTAAAAGTGACATTCAAACCATATAGATACGTAAGAATAAAAAGAGGACTAAAGCAGTTGGGAAGGATCCTTGGTATTCATGCCAGTAATGTAACAGAATGGGAGCATCCCACGTCTAGGGCAATTAAGATTGAACCCCTTTTGCAATTTGTTTGGGCAAATATCAACTCAGATATCTCCTTATCAGCACTAGCATTGCTTATCTATGGGACAGTATTATTCCCACAGGTCTTAGGGTTAATTGATGAAAAGGTCATCATATATTTTACAAAAGTAGCTGAAAATGGAACTCCAATCGTCTGCATTCAGGCACAAATGATTAGAGCTCTAAATACTATACGGGCCTGAAGAGAGGGACCATTTACAACATGCCTTTTACTACTTTGTATATGGGCATTAAATAATTTTTGATGCCCTTTAACCTTTAATTTCCTAACGGTTAGCTATGGCAAAGATTTTGATAAGTGCTCCAATCATGTGTCGCGATTTGGGTAGTTCAGATGGCTGATAATATAACACAAAGTGAAAGCCTGGCTACAATTTTTGCATGATCTAAAAGGAGAAGATATCTTTTAGATACCTTTTTGGAAAGAGCAGAGTGATTTGATAATGAGTTGTGAAAAATTTTTATAGGTACCTTTATTAGGCCCCTAGGGGGCAACAACCTATACACCTGCTATATTCAGAAGACAACTAAGAGCTATTCAATTTGTCCCGGTCTCTAAGGGTCTATATGGCTTTGATTTCAAGTATAGAGAGGACAATACAAGAGGAAGAATAGATGAGATAGTCAAGGCATGGCAGTATGTCAGGATATTGAAGAAAACCACTCCTAGTAAATCGATAACATCAAATTACCTGCAGTGGCACCAAAGGTGTGGCAAAGGATTCATACCTCCCTAAATAAGGGCAAATAAGAGAAAAATGTTGGTGGAAACATTAGCAATCAAGGAAGGTCTAGCTCTAAAATAGTTAACTGATGATTTGTCAGAGTGGATAAAAATGGTTACCAAAGCCGACCAAGAAGCTTAGGGGTTAGAGAAACGAAATGATGAATTGATGGAGGAGGTATGCTCACTATAGAATCAGCTTATACAAATGAAGATAGAGCATGATGAAAGCTCAAAGTTTTAAAATGAGAAAATAATCTACTTCAAACTAGGAATAAGGACTTAATCTAGGAAGTGTGTATTCTGCAAAAAGGTAAAGAAAAGGTAGACCCCTATAATTTGGCAATGAAAAGGTACCAAAAAGAGTATGAGAAGAACCAAAGGATAGATCTACAGGATCAATACGAGCAATTAGTAATAGAATATCAAATGTTACACACTTATTATAAAGGTTTGAAAGGAGAAATCAATTGCCACAAAATCAGCGCGAGTGGGTATTACCATGATTACTACAAAATATAGATTGAGAAAAATCAAATAGAAGCAACAATGCGAGAAATATTAGATAAGGCTGTTATCTTTATGGATGGTTTGGCATAATTTGAAGATGCTTATATACCAATTGGTGAAAAAGGAGAAAG
>CANXYI010170057.1:0-11101 GCA_948208565.1 Hura crepitans
TACAAGTGAGATTTGAATGAATTGTTATAACTAGGCTTGAGTGGGTGATTAGCCTATAGCGTCATCCAACTGATCAGTCCTTCGATTAACAGTAGGGTATGACTTAATATTAACTTCCTTTGTTTTGGTTGAGATCACCCATTTAGTGTAATTATTAAGAATAAATTAGTTGCTGGTTAGCCTTATTGTAGTGTAGCAATTCAATAAGAATTACTCCTAAATAGGGGCACCCATGTAATATTCCTAGGAACAATCAACCTATGCTCTGATACCACAAACTATCACACCCCTATTGGGTCCTTATAGAAACCAAATAATAGGTGCACCTATAATCCTGCCTTTCTCCTTGTTGTGTCATAATCATATACCCACTTGAGTCTCAGGCCCTATATTTAGTCTCAGTATAAATCTTATGTAGCAAGTCACATAAGTATTTATTCATTTATACCCAAGTTGGTTATATAAATTTTTAATTTATGTAAGTTACAAAAAAAACCACAATAGCTACTAAGCATGTCGGACACATAACCTACAGTTATTACATAAGTGCCATTACACAGATAGAATATATTTCCATCGCTAATTCTGCTGCTACACTACACCCGTCTTGAGGCATCTCTGCTATTCCTACTTACCTATGCACCAAAACATTGGTACACTAAGCATAAAACTTAGTGGTGGATTTAATTAATTAAAAGTATGTCTTGCCTATTACATACAAGTATTTTAATGTATACATATTATGAGCTCTTACATTTTATGGTCAGATAAAAATTTATCTTACTTTGCATTTAATTATATATTATTGAAGTCTTTTAACAATTTAATTTCCTCTCGATTACCTCATTAATTTGCTCTAGTGGTTTAGATGGCTATTTAACTCTTATTTTAAGATTAATAGAGACACAGCCTCTAATATAATTATGCATCTACCACCACGTTAGATTTTTTATGATGATAATCAATCAAGCAGTCATAATCCTTGATTAATTCCATCTATCTCTTCTATCTGATGTTCAAATCTTTCTGTGTAGGAAGATATTTAAGAATCTTATGATCGGTGTATACATAACACTTCTCTCTATAGAGATAATGCCTCCAGTTCATTTGAGCAAACATAATTGTTGCAAGCTCTAAGTCATGAGTAGGTAGTTCTTCTCATGTGGCTTCAGCTATAATGAAGCATAAGAAACAATCTTGCCATCTTGCATTAGAACACACCCTAACCTATTAAGAGACATATCACTATATATGGTGAAGTCCTTCCTTGAATTGGCTATATAAGAATCGAAGCTTTTGTTAACATAGCCTTACGCTTGTCAAAACTCTCTTAACATTTGTCATCCCAAATAAACTTGACATCTTTCCTCAATTACCATGTCATCAGTGTTGCTATTAAAGAAAACCCCTTGACAAACTGCCTGTAGTATCTAGCCAACCTAAGAAAACTCCTAATCTCTGTGGTGTTTCTAAGTGGCTTCCACTCCATCACTACTTTAATGTTATTGGGTTTAACATGCATCCCTTCTATAGATGCTATGTGTCCAAGAAATGACACTGCATTAAGCTAAAACTCACATTCACTGATCTTGGTGTACAACTTCTCATCTCTCAAAATCTACAACACTATTCTCAAATTTTGTTCATATTTTTCCTTGTTCTTTGAGTAAACTAGAATTGCATTGAGAAAAACTACCACAAACTAATCAAGATAAGGCCTAAAGATAATATTCATTAACTCTATAAAAGTTACAGGCACATTGGCAAGCCTAAATGCCATTACCACGAACTCATAGTGGCCATGTCTCATTCTAAAATAAGTCTTTACCGTATCTGATTTCTTTAAGCTCAACTGGTAGCACCTTGATCTTAGATTTATCTTATAGAATGCTCTAGCTCCTTTAAGCTGGTCAAATAGATCATCAATTCGTGATAAAGGATACTTGTTCTTAATGGTCACTTTATTCAACTGTCAGTAGTCCACATATAACTGAAGAGAACCATCCTTTTTTTAACAAACAAAATCGGTGCTCCCTAATGTGATACACTTGACTTGATGAAACCCTTGTCAAGTAGTTCCTATAATTGATGCTTCAATTCTTTCAACTTTGTTGGTGCCATCCGATATGGAGCTATCGATAAGGAGTAGTACTAGGCAAAACCCTACTATTGAACTCAAGTTCCTTTTTAAATGGAAAATTGAGTAACTCGTATGGAAAAACATTAATAAACTTAACCATTATTGGTATAAGACTAGCATCCTAGTCTCCTATTCTAATATCATACACATGTGCCAAAGAAGATAGATATCCTTTTCTAATCATCCATCTAGCTATGACAATTGATATCACGTTAGACAAAAAAATATGTCCTCTCACTAACTATTGTTATCTTGGCTATATCTAAAGCCTTAAGGGATAACCTCTTTTGCTTGCAATCCACCATTGCTTGATACTTGGACAACTAATCCATGCCTTGTATGAAGTCAAACTTATCAAAATGTAACTCTATCATATTAGCTAAGAACTAATGACCTTGTAATGATAAGGGATTACTAACTACAATCTCTAAGCTAAGATGTTATGAAACTAACCCTCAATCTCATGCTTGTGATGTGCAAACATATAAATGTGTAGACCCTAGATAAATTAAAGCTATAACAGGTGAGTTGAAGAGGAAAAAAGTACTGGCTATAATGTCTATCTCATTAGGATCTTATCATGCATTAATGGCATACTGGTGGGTAAAAGCTCGGTGCTTAACTCTAGACTTTGATTTGTCTCTTTGAGCTCTCTTAGTTCTCTCTCCTTAGCCGCCCTTTTAACCTTTGATAAGTATAGGTGTTGATCTTGATCCAACACTATCTCTCTTAGGACAATCTTTGTGAATGTGACTAATAATCTATACCCATAACAAATGCCCGTCTTATTTGTCTAACACTTTCTCTTATGCCTCTTGAAATAAGTCTAACACTGATGAACTTGAGCACTCTTAACTATTAATCCTAGTATATTAGTAGCTTGAGACTATTGCTATTCACCTTTACCCTTTCCACTCTATGTTATTTTCTAAGTTTGTCTATACTTTTGAGACTATTGTGTAGTCTCCTAAGTATATCTCTGAGCATAGTAAACTCCTTCTCATATTCTTCTATAGACCTCTAATCTTGCTTGAGATCCATAAAATGTTGCCTTATGTTGTCAAGGTAATCTTCTATGATATACTTCTTATGAAACTCGGACAAGAAAAATACCCCTGTCAACTAGTCCTCAGACTTATACATAATAAAATGCTCCCACCATTTTGATGGATCCTTTTATAGGAGTATATAACACAAATCACTTTTTTCCTCTATTGTGCACCACATTTATTTCATGATCTTCTTCATGTAATCAAAGTAGTACTTTGCCTTCCTAGGCTCTATTTTACCTTCTCTTTTAAAATTTTTAGCTCTTATTTTCTTAACCCTCTCTAAATAAAGTCTTATTGAGAGCTAATGGAACCTTTAGCTATTGTACTAGTGGTGGACCATCAGTTGTATCCTTCCTTAAAAGATAGAGCATCTCCTATAGGAATACTAATGGAGCTTGTCCTGTTGACAGTGCATATCCCTCAACACTACTTGAAACATATACAACTCAAGGGATTTTAGGTGCTATAGTAGTTAGAGTATGGCTCTCGACTTCCTCCTCACTATGTTGTGCCAAAGCACTCATCGTATCTGTAGGTAGAGAATAATTTAATGAGCAGTGACATCAAAAGTTATGTGATATACTTTAGACTCTAAAGCACTTATATGTTAACTAAGAATGCCTAAACTAGAGCTCTAATAACACTAAATGTGATATCCTAATAGCTAGTCGGTCATTGAACCCAATTAAAGAGTGCACAAAAATTGAGTTATTCAAATTGAGTCATTGAACCCTTATTTTAGATCGAACGGCTACTGCACTAGCATAAAAATGTGTGTAGTGCCAAACTAGGCTCATTCAGTTGCACTTGTAAGTAAGTGTCCAATGGACTTTATGGAACCTTATAGCGGCTGCACCCTTATAGATCAAAAGAACATAATTGAAATACATAAGTGAGACATATAGTGAACCCTTTGACAACACAATCTAGGCACTGAAGTGCCCTAGCAGCTGCTATATCTCTTAACTAGCTCATTAACCTATCAATTTTTATGTTATTACATTGCATAGGCTATAATGTTATATTCTAGTTTCACCATCTTAATTAAGTTTATATAGCTTTTGACTTCATTGTTTTAGGCAACAAATGACATAAACTAAGAAATTACATTGAAAATCTTATTTTTAGGTATCATGTATACCATAACATGCATTTAGTCACATTCATGCCATATGCAATTACAAATTCATTATTAACATCTTAATTATCACTTATCACCATATAACTACCATTTCACCTTCACTCTCTAGCATATGTTCATCCAAGATACATTATGCTCAAGAATAGATAAAAAATATGCTTTATGGTGAACATAGAAATGTCATGCCTTATATAATCTCATCATATGTCTAAAACATCTTATGGCCCAAAACGACATCAAATTGTGATTTTAATCATGTCCATCATCAAACAAATTAGATATAACATACTTATACACCTTTTTTGCATTACATGGTTTCTACATACACATGCATTTTAAAAGTATCATTCGGCCATGCATAATCCTCATGTATAATTCAGACACTCAATATCACTAGGCCATATAGCCACAAGCATATAGTCTATATACTTTAGATTTTGCATTCAACACAAAGTACCTATTAAGGCCATTCAGCCAACTAAAGCATCCATATCTTTTTCATCTCTTTTTGATTCATATATACCTGTAATTGCTCATATAACACAAGTAATCATACATATGAATTAACTATCATGCATTATGGGGCATAATTATACATACTTGCTTTATTGCACTTAATAATTTAACATAATCTTAATTCATGCCAACTTCTCATATCTAGTCACCCTTTAGTGTATAACATATCCATTTTGCACCCAAGAGACACATATATAAAGTTTTGCCTTCTTGTTTATTTTGGCCAACATACACAACAATGGCAACAATGATCATTCATATAACATAGATTACTCATATTACATCCAACATGTCATAAATCATGCATACATATTAATCTTATGCATGATTTACACCATTTCTCATGATGTGCCCACTATGCACATAATCATACATCTCAAGCAATTTTCATTTTATAAGTATTTCCATGCTTCCACCTATTATGACATATTTCAATTCAGTTAACTAATATCAATTTAGGCATTAATATACTCAATTGATACATTAAGCACAATATGCATCATTTAGGCAATTTAATGCACATAATGGCATTATGGACATAATATGGATTCATATATGTTGATTAAGTATACATATCATTTAAAATGCCTTATCACATATTTTACATGCAATATGTCTTAATTAATGTCATTAGCCCCATAAAATAAGCAATTAATACATATTAAGTTAATTTGATGCACATACTTGAATTTGCACGAATTCTTTTGATTACACAAACCTAAGATGTTGTAGCATAACCTTAAGGACCACCAACACCATCGATTTTCTCTTATCTCATGTTTTGTTAGAAACTTTTAACTTAATATAACAAAAATATTATAAAAATCATAATAAATCAATTGAAGCTCAAAAACAAATTCTAAAATATAAAAGTGCTCTTAGGTACCTATAAAACATGGGAAAAATACTAGGTTTTGAAAAAACTTATCTAAACCAAAAATGGTTACTATTCATAGGGGGTGCAAAACCATGAAAATCTCTTGATTTTTCTAGATTTCTATCTTCCATTACGTCTTAAATGTTATAAGGGCACTCAAAAATATTTTCATTGAATCAATTTGAGCTTAAATAGAGGGAAAGAAAAAAATGGTGGAGAATGTGGCACCTCTTACTAGATTTTTAAAGAAACCCAATAAATGGTGCAATTCCCATTAAGTCACCTATCCTAAAATTTCTCTTTCGGTTCATTCGTTTAACTTTTACCAATTTTATAATATTTAATTCTATTTGACTGCAAATTCATTTCTATTTGTCTTTATGTATTACTTAGGGTTATACCATATTATTCATGCCAATAGTTTACTATTAAAGGTTAATTAGGTTTTTTCTAAAATTCAGCAGCATAACGGCTGTCCAGGTGATTAACCAAAATTTTTAACACCAGTAATTCAATAAGCCCAAATCTCTTCTCCTGGACCTTTCTAGTCCCACATATAACAACCTAGCATCAGCTTAATCATTAGTACACAAGCTTCATGCCACAATCAATAATCACAAGTTAGAGCCTCAGGCTCATATATCTTTAAATCAAATTAAACAAAAGCAAGCATTCTCAAAAGCTGTTAGCATAACTTATTACAACATAGTATATACCCCAAAATTTACATAACCTTTATATATACACAAGACCTATTTTCCAACTAAGTTCATGGAGTGCAAAACTATGCATGGTTCATAGTTTAACCTTTTAGTGCCTATCATTTGAACCTTATTGCACGCTTAACAAGGCTACGTCTCTGTTCGAGTTACCTATGCACCAAACTAGGTACGTTGAGTATAAAATTACTCAGTGGTGAACTCAAGCATTTGAATTATGTCATAATATTTATTCAAGCATATACAATCATAGTATTAGTTTACTCTATTATTAAATTCAATTAAATTGATTATGTGTAAAATTACCAAATGACCCTTATACTAATTTAAGGCAATAAATCATTCATTTAGTCATTTAAAACCAAGTAAATCATAAGTTTAAGCCATTATTAAGGGTATCATTCATATGTCTTCATTATCAAGTTAATAAACACTATACATCTAAAATTACCAAAATACCCCTAGGTTTGTATATTGAAAAGTCATTCAAGTACTCATGTCCAGTTATGCATTTCATTATTTATTAACATTAGGTTTAATTCATAGATAGTGTTTATTTAATTAATTTAATTGGCCTGACTAGAAAGATGACACTGACATACACTGGACCTAGAGGGAATAAAAATAGTGCAGTGATTGACATTCTTGACCCTGACTGCTACACTAGCCTGATCAAGTTATAGCATCTAAGGTGCATATAACAAGATATGGTCTGTCTAGCAAACTAGTACTATGGGCCTTTGAGACCTTGGCCATTGTATCGACCCTATTTAAAGATCAATGATATCATAATTGGGTCTGCTTAGTAGACTTGTCTATCTAACACACTAGTGTAGTGGCCTTTCGGGACCTATGCCACTACACTAACAAAATTTAAGTAAATGGCATTAAGTATGCAAAAAGTGACAATTGTTTGTCCAACAAACTATTATAGTTGTCTCAGTGGGGACCTAGGCCCTTATACCAACCTTGCTTGATAATTGAACAATGTAGTAGCTTCTAATATCCCTGATTTAACCGATCAACCCATCTAGTGGGTGTCTAACTAATAGCCCATTAACTCAATTTATGCTTATTCCTTCACAAATTATCTTTTTATAACATTAAAAGTGAAAAATAGTCAGTTATGAATTTTATTTTACATTTTAATTTTAACTTGGTATAGTATGGCCAAAATTTAGGCTATACCGATTAAAATTCCAATATACCTTTTAATTCATGTAATTGCCAGCACTTAAGGTATATTATACTCTATTTCATTTCATCATCATTTTTTAAGTAATTATCATTACTATCCAATGACATTTTTTATTCAGGTAATGGTCTAACTGGATAGTTATAGGTCTTTTCGTAAATCTTCATTAGCCAATTTTGGGTCCATTTCTCAATATTTTTTAGTGCAATTTTCATCATTATTTTCACAAGGTTCATAGGCCCTAAGCCATATAGTTACTAGGCCATTTATAAGGCCAAAACAAAGCCATTGTAGCTATATAGCTCAATCACATAACATAGCCCTTAAAGGTACATTTAGAAATTCATTTCACAGGTACATTTTATGTCCACTTTAAGTCCTCTTTTTAGCCATTTAACTTGAGTTCTTGCTCAACTATTAACCATTCATTTAAAGTCCATTATCAAGTATGATTATTCTATATCCAAATTCAATTAAAGCCAAGTGAATTGTCTATAGATCACTTACCCTTTTTTCCATTAAAGCTCTCAAGTACTATACCATATGGACGTTGATAAAGCTTACATTTAGTATAAATCATACCTTTAATTTTTCATACCTAGTCTAAATGAAACTACACATACACATGTACATTTTCAAGCCATTTAGAGCCACTTAGGCCTAGCACATGTCTTACCCTAATCAAGATTTCCATGTATCCATATATTATTCAATTTCAAACTAAGTCATACCATCACTTCATGCAACTTTGATCTCACATACATGTTAACCACACTTTGATCATTAATATACTCTTCTAATTCACATGATAAACTACTCAACCATACACATATACACATAAAAATATCTCAAATGGCTTAAACATCTTTTTACTTAATTAATCAAGTATATGTATTCACATACCCTATGCTAGAGCTCTCGACCACTCACCAGTACAAGTCAATTTTCACCTAAATCGATGCTCTCACATGAATAACTACCATTAATCACCCTAAAAACCTTAACAACATACAATTAACAAGCTTAATCAAACTTATATTTATGCACATCTCTATGCCCCCTCTTGGCCAACAAATCATTCACATATGCCAAACCAACTTTCATCAAACAAGTCATTATTTTTCGTCATTAATTGATCATTACCCTAAGGTTTTTATCAAAATTTTAAGATACCATCATCTTGGCACTAAGTTAATAATCCTAAAGAAATTTTTAGCCCTTGAGAATCATATGGCATGAAAGAAATACCAAAGTCCACTTACCTTCCTAAAAAGGACACTTCAAACCTTTAAACACCTAATTTGTCTAGTCTTCTATGATAGCTTCCTTCACCTTCTTTATGCTCTTTCTTACCTCAATTTCTCTCACACACCATTTACACTCATCCCCTTAAATGTTAGGCCTCTCCAACAACCATTTCTAGCTAATAAATCACAAGGAGAATCAAGAAAAAGGCAAGAAAACTCACCTAAGGTACCTTGCTAGACTATATATAACCAACAATCTTTGAGGATTTTTAATTAAATCATGGAAGGTTATTTTGCTATGTTTTTTCTTACCCTAGATTTCTAACACAAAAAATTGAATTTACGAAATGAGAATTTATAGAAATGGCAAAAGGAAAGAGATGATGGCCTCTAAAGATGAAAGTGGAATCGATTTTTGAATAACAAAGGGGAGGATTTTTTTTTCTTTTGTTTTAGTGGAATTGTCCACTTGTCAAGCTATTTGGACACTTGGCATGGCCCTTAGGCTAGCTGGCTTGGTACGGGTGGGTTCACTGACCCCTTGAACCATCACAAAATAGCTCAATTATGGACCTTAACAAAATCACGTAGTTCGTTAAAATTGCTACTTTAATCCACTCTATAGGCTTATAAATTTTTGTGGCTAAATTCCATTGATAGAATATTTTTCAAATTGCCTCGATTCGTGTCCCAACCTAAAAAATTAGGAGAATCTGCAAATGACCTTGGAATTCAAAAATTCTTTCACCAATTGACTAAATGGAATTTTTAAGCTTTAAGGTTTCATATTTTTTAGTCTATTTGAGAACATCTATAGTCATTCCTGGCTCGAAAAGTTTTGATACACAGATCAGTAGATTATAGTCCGAAATTAATTATTGGTTTTGGTAAATTTTTAAGTTCTAACTTTTTCATCAATTTAAAGCCTCTCAAAGTTTCATGACCAATGTCATTGCCTCTATTCCCATGCAAATGACCCAGCACTACGAGCACACTTCTTAAACCTAATGGCACTATTCATGGAGCCTTGATTCATAGGCATTACAATTCTTCCCCTCTTAAGAAAATTTCATCCTTAAAATTACCTAAGTTAAATAGCTATGGATATTAAGCTTCCATCTATTTTTTTAGCTCCTAGGCAGCTTCTTTAGTATTATGGTGCCTTCATAGCACTTTAACTAGTGGTATGGGTTTATTCCATAATTACTTTACCTCACGAGCAAAAATCTTGACTAGTCCTCTTCATAACTTAAATCAAGCTGTACTTCTATGTCCAATAATGGAATCACATGTGATGGATCCAATCTATACCTCTTGATCATTAACACATGGAAAACATTATGAATTTATTGTAACTTAGGTGGCAATGCTAGCCTATAAGGTAATGGTCAAACCCTTTCTATATTCTCATAAGGTCCGATGAATCTAGGACATAATTTTCCCTTTTTCCTCAACCTTAATACCTTTTTCCATAGAGAAACCCTTAAGAACACTTTATCATCCACTGCATATTCAATATCCCTCTATTTTAGGTTAACATATTACTTTTGTTTGTCAACTATTGCTTTTAGCTGTTCTTTTATTACTTTCACCTTTTCCTCAGGATCTTTGATCAAATTAACACTAGAAATGTTACTTTCCCTAACTTCATTCGAGCACAAG
The DNA here is from genome assembly GCA_948208565.1 of Hura crepitans. Classification (NCBI taxonomy): domain Eukaryota; kingdom Viridiplantae; phylum Streptophyta; class Magnoliopsida; order Malpighiales; family Euphorbiaceae; genus Hura; species Hura crepitans. The sequence continues at coordinate 10,550 of CANXYI010170057.1, forward strand.
GGAGTTTTACATCACTTACCATACAAAGCTTTATAAGGTGCCATTCCTAAGCTAAACTATAACTATTATTATAGGCAAATGTTACCAAAGATAGGTACTGATCCCAACTACCTTTAAACTCAATAGCATAACCTCACAACATATCTTTAAGCATCTATATTACCCTCTCTGACTGTCTATCAGTCTGAAGACAAAAAGTTATACTATAAGTCAGTTTAGTGCCTAATGCTTTCTGTATCTTCTTCTAAAATCTAGAAGTAAAATAAAGATCTCTGTTAGAACTGATAGTCATTAGTACACCGTATAGTCTAATTATTTCATCCACATACAGTCTAGCCAGCTTCTCTATAGAATAATCCATCCCAATCGGGATAAAGTGAGTTGTCTTTGTTAATCTATCAACAATTACCCATAGAGCATCACATTTACCTCTAGTTATAGGTAAATCCATCACAAAATCCATGGTCACCTTTTCCTATTTCCATTCTGGTATTGCTATGGCATGCAACAATCTAGAAGGATCTTAGTATTCAGCTTTCACCTATTGACATA
>CANXYI010170196.1:0-10029 GCA_948208565.1 Hura crepitans
TCCTATACCTCTCTCTATATATATATATATATATATATATATATATATATATATATATATATATATATATATATATAAATGAGAGCTCAAATTCAAAACCTCTTTTAGAGCTAATATTTATTATTGAAATGTCTCTTTAAAGACATATTAATCTTATTTTTGAACAAATTTATAAAATCACGGTTGTAATTTATGAAGAAACGTATATTATCTGACCATATTTTAAAGCTATATTATCGGAACATCTAAACTTATAAATTCCAAAAATTGTATTTTATTTTTCTTGGAGGAGATTTACGAGTGTTGTTCTTTTAAAGTTAAGGTCTATTTTATTTCATTTTTTTTTATTAATTTAACCTGAGGCAAACATGAAAGATAATACATTTTGTGACTTACAATATCATTTTCAAGGCACGCTTAACATTTATTAATCTAATAAATTAAACATTACTATTTTCTATATATTTTTTCTTCATTTAGGGGGAGAGTTAAGAGAATTTCCCACTCATGCATAACCATATATTTTTTTACAAAAATATTTATAGCAGGATATTCATCAAACATATTTATATATTATATAATGCTACAAATAATTAATTGAAAACCTCTTCAAGTGATACTTCCTCCTCCATCAATTCCCTTCATTTCTCAAATATGCAAATTCCAGTGTCACAGTCAGAGCTTGAACTTAAAAATTCATTAAACCTGTTTTCTTCTTCATCTCTACCACTCTGCAGCAGTAGCAATGGTGAAAGATCTGAACTATTTTCCAGTGCACCAAAGCTTGGAACTGCATGATCACCATCATATCTATCTTCTTGACTTAACTGAGAGGCAACAAACTTATCTAGTGCTCTCCAATCAGTTACTCTATTGTTGTTATTGTTGCTATTAATGCATCCTCTCAATGCTTGCTCCTGATCTTCATTGTTATTATTATTCTCTGATATAAGAGAAACGGAGCTTGGCCTTTTAATTAATGGAAGAGATGGGCTCTCTAGCTGAGGAAGCTGTACAAAACTATCATTATGCATAAAACTTAGGTTATCTGCTTCAATTTCTTGCTTGCATAAGAAATTTTGTGCCAAGATATTCTGAGGCTGCCTTGACATATAATCAATTGGATCCACAACTGAGCTAACCACACTTGATTCATCATAGAAGTAGCTTGAATCCCAACCTTCTATGCTTTTTGTTTGCCCATTAGTTCTCTTCTTGAAGGCGCGGCAAACTACCCATCCTTCTTCCTGCATTAATTTAACCAAGGATAACAATTATTTTTAAGTTTTTTTTTGTGTTTAAATTTTGTATGTAAAGATTGGAATAAAGATAAATTAATTTAGTGGGAAGGAGTCAAATGTAAATGATGATGGAACAAAGAAGGGAATTGGACCGTATAAAAAAAGAGAGATAAGGGAATTGGAATATTTCTTCTGACAAAGTGATCAGAATGTTAAAAACATTCTCTTATTTATCTTTTTTTTTACCTTTTTTTACTACTCACATGATATGTATTTAATTTTTTAATTCAAAATTATATATTTAAATTCACTGGTACACTTGTTATGCAGTAAGTAAAGAAAGTAAAAAGAAAAAAATTGTTACGGAGAAGTGGAATAACAAAGAAAGTGAGAGAGAGAGGGTCCGTAACAGAAAAGGAATTGGAACAGGAAAGCAATTCATATGGTTTAAAATGACAAACAACTTTTGACTTCGAGATGGCAGAAGTCATCTTAATTTGTGAAGAGCTTATATATGCATAATAGTGGTCAATGCATGGAAAGCAATAGTATAATTTTGTAATTTGAAAAGAACCTAAATCCCCATATGTTGAGTTAGGTTTGGTGCCAATCCATGAAAAAATTATCAAGTGCTAATGATCTTGTCCCTTAGTGAAAAATAGATAGATAGAGAGAGAAGGAAGGGTAGGAGGAGGCAGGTGCTACTTTTAATACTTTTTCATGCATGAACTGATAGTAATGGATTCCTAACAAAAACCTCCTTATTACATATTGACTCTTATTGAGAGAAAAGAAAAGAAAAGCAAGTTCCCTGTGTATATTAGGTCAAAGCTTCTTTAGATGCTTATAAATTTTCAGCTCTTAGCTTAGTTAATAAATTATCTTAATTAGAAAATAGAGAGAGAATGAATAATTGAGGATAATGAAGCTTGCCTGAGGAGGGCCATTTTCGTCGGATTCGAGTCTATATTCATGCATAATCCAATCAGTTTTCTGTCCATTAGGAGCTCTTCCTTTGTAGAAAACAAGTGTTTTTCTCATCCCAATCAATTTTGTTTTGTCATAAACAGCTTTATCTCTTCCTGTTGCCTTCCAAAAGCCAGCCATGGTAGCTCTGTTAGTCCTTGTTCCTGTTGGATACTTCTTATCCTTATGACTAAAGAAATACCATTCATTCTGCTCTTCGTATCCGATCCTGCATCTCTCTACCCATTACAAAAATAGTGCACATTTTATGAGAAGCTTTATAAATGCACCCAACATAAACATTATCGAATCATGTATAGCCAAAAGCTTCTACTTGGAGACATTGAGGAGAATCTCATATAGAAATTTTATGAAAATTAAATAAAAGCTTAAAATTGTGTGTGGTCAACTTTAACTCAACCCAAAAATTAACTAATCTGTCCGACACACTATATAGACCATCCAAAACCCTAATTTACATGATTGATCTGATAATACGTCGAACCACATTCTCGATAATCTATATACGTATGAATAGCATTTGTATTTAGAGAAGAACCAAAAATAGAAAAAAAAAAAAAAAGAAGGTATTATATGTATATACCTTGTAGATCCCATGGTTCAATCCTGTAAAGATCAATATCTCTAATAACATCCAGATCAATTTTCTGGGTTGCAACTTTTTTCCTCAGATAATAACCAACAAGTTCTTCGTCAGTTGGATGAAATCGGAATCCAGGTGGGACACAAGACTCCATCATAACAACTCTCCCTACATCAAATTCACCATCAATTCAAAACTAAATAAAAACCAAAGAAGAGAAATAATGAAAAAAAGACTGAAAAGAAATAATGGAGAAACCTTCAAATAAAAAGATGCCAAGTGTTATCAAGAATAATCATCAACTCATTTGGTGGTGAGGAACACTCACCACCGAATGTTTATCTATAGAAGGAAATAAAAATAAGCGCGTGTTCTAAGAAACAAAAAGAAGCCCACTACTATTAACTATATAATAATGATTTTGATCGACATAAATGCAGGAGAAGATGAGATCGTAAAAAGGGGAAGCTTTTAAAAAAAATTAAAAAATGATTATGAGAGTTTATATTTTAATTTTCCATTTTTTGATAAAAACCAAGCGGAAGTTGGAGCTTAGCCCTCTATTTGTGCAAGTCTCAAGAAACGGTCAACTAGAGGTCTGCGCTAATGATGTTGTCTTGTGTTGGTGAATGGTAGGAATGATGCATCAAGAACGGGGCTTTCATAATGATTGTATAAACAAAAAATATTAAAAAAAATGCAACATATAATTAATTAAACGATAACTCGACTAATTAATAAATATCCAGGAAAAGGGTAAGAGAAAAAGAATAAAAAGAAGAACAAAAATAACTTTTTGGAAACTAATTATAATAATGCAAAAAAAAAAAAAAGAAGAAGAAGAGAGGAAATATAAGAGTTTTTAGAGAAGTGGAAACTGAGATATAAATATAAAGATTAGTGAATAGTGAATTTGTGTATTATATGTGATTTGAGAAAGTAAGAGAGAAAGAGAAGATGAGGAATAAAGATGACGTTATCACAAAAAATTAGCATGCGTTTCTTGAAAGAGGAAAGGCGAAGAGGAAGAAGCGAAAAAGAGGGACACAGTTTCTATTGGATCAAAGCCTGCAAAGAGAAAGAGAGAGACAGAGAGACCTTAAAAAAGAGCCAAAAACAAAAGAAAAAGAAAAGAAGAAAAGCACTCTTAAGGCTATTGCAGACTCTGTTTCTCATTGTTGAAACTGTTTCTGAACATCTTGTCTGTTTGTCGAGGATTTTCATGGCATAAACTACCCCTCTTTTTTCTCATTCTTTCATCTAAGAAATGCCGACCCAGAAAAGCAAAAATTGTAAACAAATGTTTACTTGTGCCAATGCCTCTTTATCCTACCATTTAAATCAAGAAATGGGTATGAGAATTGAGATTGATAAGATCGAGAGAGAGAGAGATAAATGACACCATTAAATGTATAGTGAGAATGGTGATAGTGAGTATGAGAGTTCACCAATCCTTATAACAGAAGAAACCAAAGCATCTAACAATCTTTTACCAAAATTTGATCTTTAACTTGAGGTTTGTTAGTACACATTTTCAATTTTTTTTCCCTATCTTCTAACGCAAAAGTGGTGTGAGGGATGTGCTACCTTTTCTTGGCCTTGAGAGAGATGCGAAAGAGATTGATAGATTGAGAAATATTATCAGAAAACCCTCACGAGAGGAACATTCGTGATGATGCAAAATTAAAAAAAAAAAGATAGAAATGAAATATATTCATTTTTGAAAACTATAGTTATAATAAATACTAAAAGGGAGAGATTTATATCTCATATTTCCATGCAAGTGCAAATTAAGGTTATTACCTGAGAGAGATGGAGAGGGGGATCTTGAGGGCAAAATGAAAAGGTTTAAGTAAAACAGAAGAAAAAGAAGAAGAAGAAGAAGAATGGAGAAAAGTAGCATAAGAAAGAAGAAAAATTCGGTTAGGAGAAGAAGATGGGAGAGAATATAAAAGGAGAAGAAGAAGAAGGAGGACCGCTTAATTGCGCATGGGTTGATGGTTGTCCCCAGTTCCTTACGTCATTTTGTGGCTTTTTTATTTTTTTTAATTTTTTTTTTTTATGGCTTCTTACTTAAACTACATTTTCTTCTCTTCTTTTTCTCTTTTCTCGGATTATGTCTTCCCGCTAAATGAAACTCTCAGTTCCATCTTATCATGCATAGCTCATTTTGTAGTTAACCCTAGCTAATATGGGCAGGCCTGCACATGGAATAGGATTTGTGCTTAATGGCTTTGTATTCACAAAGGGAAGTATTTATACCCAGACATATTCAAACATAAGAAAAAAGCAATAATCTTAAGTGTGGGATAAGATGCTGGATGTCTTCTTCCTTAATCAAAACTTTCAAATTTGAGTTTTAAAAATAGAGAACTTTTAAATACTTCGAGCAATTTATCTCCTTATAAACCTGCTTAATATGAATTCAAATTAGTCAGATCAATAAATTTTAAATATTTGATAATTTAAGAAAAAAAAGTAATAATTATGTATTAGAGCCTAATGTTTGAGTCATAAATTAGAGACTAGAATTTAGTTTGATTGGTTCAGTCTCAAACTGAGTAAACCGAATAGATTGAACTTCCTTTAAAAAAATAATCGAAGCGACCAAATGAGTGTAAAAAATGAACCGATAAAACTTTTTGAAATCCAAACTAAATAAATCAAACTTTTTATGTATTTTATTTTCTATATATAAAAATATAAAAATTTATTTATTTTATGAAAGTTATTCACCGGTGATATTTCTATAGTGTATCTTTTTTAATATTATTGCAAAATTATTTAAAGGCTCTTAAAGAGTTTGAATACAATTTATTATGAGTATTTATCTAATCTCTCAAAGAAAATTGTTAATTTTGAAAGATATTTGCTGCAATGAATATCACTTTGAGACTGATATAAGATGTATTTTTATATAATAATTTATATCAAATAAATGATATAGTCTTGAAGGTTTTAAATTTATTATGATATGAATATTAGTAAAGTTGAAGTTTATTGAATTGTATTAATATTAGTAAACTTCAAGTTTACTAATTGGTGCTAATATTAATAAACCTGAAATTCACTAATTAGTGCTAATATATGTAAGCTTGAAATTTACTTATTAATACAAATTTTGTGCATAAACTTGAAGTTTACTGATTACAATAAGTTTTGTATATAAACCTGAAGTTTTCTTATTAGCATAAACGTTTTACTTATTGACATAAATTTTATATATAAACTTGAAATTTACAAATTGAAATACAATTGATTTTATTGTATTGATCAGTTCGACTATCTTGGGTCAATTACAATGCATTATTTATTAAGAATTCACATGCATAAAAAAATCAGACGATTCTTTAGTTTAAGAAATTCTCATTGTGCTATTTGTTATAAAGAAATATTAAAAATAGCACTAGCTAATAAAATCAATTGAATTCTATTCATTCTGGAATGCATAAAATTAATAATGTAGGCCCACTATCCATCATGTGAACCATTCATATTGTAACGCTTCAAAAATCCTGACATTTATAAATAGTACTTTCCCGGGATAAATAGTATTCCCAAGACTCGATAAGCACTGAAGCCACCAATTTTAAGTATTAATCATAAAATAAATTTGGGCAAAGTTTGAGATTAATCGGAGGTCATTAGAGTGGTTAAAAATGCTAAGAAAGTTTTTACAGCAGTGTTTTGGAATATATGACCAAGGCAAAGCTAAACCGTAAATTAATTTTAAATTTGCTCAAAAAATTTTGAAAATGATACAACTTGATACTTAAATTTTCAATGAGTCTAATGGCATGGAAATTGACATTTTTTAAAAAATCGAGCAATATAAAAATAATGAAATTAATTGGTTTTCTTTTCGCGTTTTTGAGCACCAATTTTTGGAGGCAATTAGGGGATAATTAAAGTGGATTTATGCAATAAATATGGCATTATTTAGGCTCCGGAAGTAAAGGAAAAATGAGAGAAAATGAAGTAAAAATACACGTAATGGTGAGGGTATAAATAGTCAATGGGAGAGAAAAATAGTCAACATTTCAAAACACTATTCTTTTCTCTCCTCCATCCAAACCCGATAGCAACAAGCTCCTCTCCCTTTCCATTTTTATTATCTTCATTCTTTCATTAGAGTCTAAATCTCTCCACCAAATTGAAACCAAGTAGCCTCCGTGTCCTAAGACACCTCTAGGAAGTGGAAAATCCGAAACAAAGTGCTTGGAAAGTACAATTTTGCTATCCCATTAATAGTAACCTACATTTATTCAGGTAAGAATTTCTAACTATTATTTTTCCTAGATACTAAGGGTGCCCAAGAGACGTAAAATGGCCTTAGATTAATTTTTTAAGCTATGGTTGATTTATTACGATTTTTCAAAGATATTCCGTGTTTATGTTAGGGGTTTTCGAACCGGGTCATGATAAGGGCAAGGCTAAGGTGTAGATGGACCTCGGGATTCCTCCTCAGTTGTTTCAGTATATGTAATTGAAATAAAGTGTGTGAATTTAATTAAATTCCCTACTTTTCCATATTATGTCTAAAAGGCATTAAATGCCTAAATGTGTGAAATGCTATTTATGTCATGCATTAATTGTGTTGTATGGCATGTAATAACTATACTAATATGTTCTAAATGGTTAGAATGGATTGGAATTACGTGGAAGTGCCAAATATGCTAAATGTGCTATTAGAAGCATAATACGTAGCATAATAGGGTATAAATAGCTTAATTGAATATTTAGAGTTATATGAACATATATTATGGATAATTTCCTTAATTGACATAATTAGGAATGCATGGAAGTAAAAATAGGCATTAGTAAAGTAAAATACTCAATATGTGTATTGTGATGGTTATATGTACATAAATGAGTAAAAAATGCCTTTATATGCAATTGTTTGGGTATGTCTCATGACATTTACATATTAATCATGGTTGCATAATGTATGTGTATAATGTACATTATATGAATATTTCACGATTTTGACCAAATGACATGGGTGTCATATGGTGGTTTTCTTTTAGTTTTGGTTTCCATTGCTTAAAAATATGCCTAAATGGGGATATGTGTGTAAATGTTATGAGTAAATGTAACATTATACATGGAAATGGTTTTGAGTCATGTTTGATGTTGAACTAAAGACACTTTGGGTGTTAAGTAATATTTACACGGCAATTGAGGCTTTAGTATAGGGTGGTCGAATGGTTGAGTGCCATAGTATGGGTTTATATGCCTATATACTAAGCTAAAACTAAATAAATTCACATGAGCATAAATAAGAATGACATATAGTGTCATGAGTGAGTATGGTAATTTGGTTTGGGATGCCTTAATGTTCGTAAGCATGCCATGTGTGTGTGTCATAGCATATGGTGGTTTAATACTTGTCCTTTAATTTTAAGACAAGATTTATGATAGAATAAAGACATTGTTGGTGCTAGGTAATATAGATATGGCATTAGAGGCTTGGTTATGAGTATGGCCAAATGGTTAAAAAGGAAACCTTATATATTTGTGTTAGCATAAGCTAAATAATGAGAAATGGATATGTGTAGCTTAGTGGCCAAAACCCCTAGAGGGCATGAAAGCATGTAATTTTTTATTATATAAGTTTAAATTACATGTTAAAATATGTCATAGGTTATGGCTATAAAAGCTTAAATGATGAAGGAGATGAATTGGGCTTATAATAGCTTATATGGCTGAATGGCATGTAAGTGGGCATATGCATGATGGCTCATAAGTTGTGATTATTGAATTGCATGCATGTTTCACTCATTATAATGATTGCAAATTTGTGTATTAGTATGAAAAACTGAGGTTTATGATAAAAAATGGATCTTAGGTTGAAAAGAGCTAAAAGAGTTCTTTAAATCTCATTATGCCATATAAAGAGATAATTGATGTACATAAGGCATAAATTGATCTAAATGGATTTATGGCCTTAAATTAAGTGTATATGTGCATAATACATGCTAAAAATTCATAATTAAGATAGATAATGTGGTTATGTGTACATATGGCATAAGAAGGGGATAATGGTGTGTTAAAATAGGCATGAATGCCAACAATGATATTTTCAACGATAATAAACTATTTTAGTTATTCGATGGCTAAAACATCTATAGTAAAAGCTACATAAGCTTATTTAATGAGGTGGAATTAAAAATAACGATTTTTAGCCTATGAGATGTAACAACTTAGAGAATGGATAAGTTGACCGGTTAGTTAAGGGATATAGCTGCTGCTAGGGCACTTTTTGATGCTTAGATGAGATCCAAAGGTTCACTTTTAGTCTTACCTAAGGATATATGTGTTGTGATCTTCGGATCTTTACGGATGTAGTCATTATTAAGGTCTTGTAAGGGCCACTGTATTGAGCACATGCGGGTGCAACTACATAAGTCTAGATAGGCACTACACACTTAGTTGGTGCAATAGCTGTTAATGTCTAAAATGTGGGCCATTACATAAGATATGATCTCATTATCCATAGGTTTGGGGTTATTTCTATGGGCATAAGTTCATATGATAAAGCAAACAATACAAGTAACTCGTAATGCATGACATGGCTTTAAAATGATAGAATAGAGCATGTATGATATGAGAATGGTTCATTTGGTGAAACAATATTTTTATATGTTATTGTTGCTATACACGCATGATATGGATATCTTTGTGCATAATGCATGTCAATTGGACATGAATGTGATATTTTACCCTTTTGCATGATTGTTATGCAATATGAAAAATGATAATACATGTTAAAGGATAACATATAAATATGGTATGTGAGGAATGATAATTAACACATGTTGTTTTGATTACATTACTAAGCATTGTCTTAGTGTGTCGTTTGTTTACGATGCATAGGTAAGATGATTACATTTTGATACTCGAAGCCTTAGGACATCAAGATTTATCAAGAGAATGCTTTCTTTAGGTAAATTTGTATATATATGTAATAGTTGTGATGTATAGGTGCACTCAAATGTGAAAAGTATGGGATGGGCCTAATTGTATCTAAATTGTAACTAAAGGCTTCTTTTTGGTTTTAAAAATGTGTAAACCTTAATATATTGTAATAATGCATATTGTGCTATAAGATATCGCTTCTTGAGGTTGAGATATCCTATGTTTGTGTTTGTGTGTTATTAAAGTGATCAGAGGATCACATGGAGTTTAGAGAAGTGTGTGGAATGATCATAGAAGTGT
>CANXYI010170245.1:0-10851 GCA_948208565.1 Hura crepitans
ATATACAGGTATAGTTAGCACTACAACTAAAGAAACCAATAACGATTTACCCTGGTACCATGACATCCAAGTTTACCTAAAAATTAGACAGTATCCAGATCATGCAACTAAAAAAGAAAAGAGGGTCCTTCAGAAGTTATCAGCCTAATTCATCTCTTACAAAGGGATGCTGCACAAAAAGCAGTTGGGTGGTATTCAACTTAGATGCATGGACAAATTGAAGTCTTAGAAAATACTTACAGAGGTGTACAAAGGAGTTTGTGGTCCTCACATGAATGGAAAAACTTGGCTAAAAAGATAATGCGATTAGGATACTACTAGCTAACCATTAAAACAGATTACTGTAACTTTGTTAGAAAAAATCTCAATTGCCAGATCTATAGAAACCTAAGTCACCTACCCCCTAATGACTTGACCAGTTTGTCATCTCTTTATTATTTTCAACATAGGGAATAGATACATAATGGTGGCAATCGATTACTTCTTAAAATAGGGGAAATAAGGCCAACTACTAGAGGGCATAGATACATAATGGTGGCAATCGATTACTTCTTAAAATAGGTTGAAGCAGAATCTTTCAACAAATTAGGGGCAAAACAGATGGTGAAATTTATTGAAAGAAATATCATCTATAGGTATGGATTGCCACAATAACTTATCACGGATAATGGAGTACAATTCCTAAGTGAAACTAGATAGCTCTTGTAGAATACAAAATTGAGTATTACAAGTCTTCTTCATACCGACCTCAAGCTAATGAGGCAGTGGAAGCAGCCAATAAGAATATAAAGAAAATTTTGCAAAAAATGATAGTTACTTGCATAGATTGGGTAGAGATGTTACCTTTTGCATTATGCGGATACAGAACAACTGTCAGGATGTCTGTGCAAGCCACACCTTATTCATTGGTTTATAGAATGGAAGTAGTGTTGCCAATAGAAATTAAAGTTCCTTAACTAAGGGTTATGCTAGAAGTAGAAATACTAGAAGTAGAATGGGCTAGAAACAAATATGAACAATTGGCATTGATTGATGAAAAGTGACTTAAAGCTCTTTATCATATGCAATTGTACTAGACAAGGATTGTTAGAGCTTACAATAAGAAAGTCAAGCCTAGACCCATAAAAGAAGGTGATTTGGTATTAAAACAAACCAGACCTTTATTATCAAATCCAAAGGGAAGTTTAAGCCTAATTAGAAGTTTCATACTTAGTTAAAAAGATATTTAAGCATAGAGGTGTTAAGATCTCAAACTTAAAAGGCAGTGAATTCTATAAACCTATTAACATAGATAAGCTAAAAAAGTATTTATGTTAAAAAAAAGTCCACTAAGTTAAAAACATAAATAGGGTAGCTTAGGCAAAAGTTAGAACTCCCCAATAAAGTGAAAACCTATTAAGCACTTCATGCAAAAGTTAGGGGATTTGAGAGAAAATATCCAATTAAGAAAACCTTTTCAAGGTATATTGGTAACAACAGTATCATTAATGAGAAATTAATATGTTCACCAAGATTAAGCAGCTTAGTTTCAAATGCAATTAATAGTAACTTTAGTCATGATCATTGATATACAAGCTTATATTAAGTAAGAAACATTATACAAGTAACTGAACTCTAAAAAGAGTCCAAATACATCTTTTCTTTTCAAACATCGAAGTTTTATTCTCATATTTTCTCTTCAGTACTAATGTCTTATTATCTTTAAATATACTTAAAATACATTCCCTATAATCATCCCTTGTAATTTTGCTATTGTTAATTCCATGATCAGGCACATCTCTTAGTCAGCAAGATGCTTTTACAAGTTTGGAAAAGACCGCAAGAAATGCTAGGTTACAAGTCCACCTTGAAATCAGAAAAAGGTTAGAAGGGATCCTTTTCAATAAACCAAATTGTCGTTGGATCCAAGAAGGGATATAAAATGTAGCATGCCTCAATCCTATCAAGGGAACACAACTTAAATGACAAGATAGAGAAAAATGGGTGATCTTCCACCAAAGATATCTCCATTGAATTGCAACAGCAGTTTTGAACCATTTAGTCCATTGATCACAAGTATCAAATCTCTTCTCAAGTTTCCTTTCACAATGATCATTCAGAGCATATTTCACCCAAAGCTTTTCAAAAGGAGGTATAAGTATCCCCATTTTTTCCTACAACCAAATCTAAAAAAAAGAGCCGTTAGGTTGGAAAATCCATAAAGGACCACTTAAGCAAAAATAAGGTAAACCCGCTAGTATGAAAACCCTCATAGGTGTACTAGGAAAAAGTTAGGGTTAAAATGAAAATAAAATCTAAAGGGAAAACCCATAAGGGCTCTCTAAGCATACCTATAAAAGAAGTGGGCTTCTAACCATAAAGTCAATGTCCCCTCTTTTTAAAGCATTTAGTCCTTAAAGGGTTTCAGCAAAAAAGACACCAAAAGGAGTACAGCCAGAACGTATTTCAATCAAAAGTTGAAGAACCTTGACATCACAAAGCTCATCCTTAAAAGTAACTATCAACCAATTACTAAGGACACATAGTCATATGCACTTTACCCATTCTATAGAGTTGACAATGAACTTGTGACCAATGTCCAAAAATTTCTTGCAAGGAGAAAGAGCCCACACCTAGAATTATTTTTAGAGCCATAGAAGGAGAAGTACCTAAAGTAAGGATAACATCCATAAGATAATGCTCCTCAAAAGAAGGAAGAGCCAACGGATCATTTGGAATAAATTTATAGTTCAAATAGTAGCGAATTCTTCCACAGTCAGGGTAATCTCTTAGTAATTGAAGATAAACACATGGAAAATAAGGTCCTAATATTGCACAACAACATTCAAAAGGTTGTGTTCAATCTTCACTTTTCTTAAGAATTTGAGGCCAAAAAAGGGAGCAAGGATGTTTAAAGTCCAAAAAGTCTTTGATTCTAATACTTAAGACAATTGTTGATTAAAAGAGAGAGAAATGGAGAAGTATGGCATAAACAAAGAAGAAAAAAAGTATTCATAGATCCTAAGTCTCACTATTCCTTTTCTTACTAAGATAAGGAATCCAAAATATGCGAGGAAGTCTGCACGGACCTCAAAACATTCATAGTTGATGTCATGGTCCACACAGACTAATTAAGGTAGCTCCATAATAATGGTTGATACCAATCAAGAAGAATGTTTGCACGGACCTTTTGTGTACCATGTTTGCTTAGAGCTAAAATTATCAGGCATCTCTAAACAAGTCTTGCTACAAAAGGTATTCATTTGATGAATTGTTATTCAATTATAGGTAGTGACATTAGCTATCAAATAATTGTATGTGATGTAAAAATTACATTTAAAATAAAAGATTGTTTATATACAAAGGATGGGCCTATACATAAGAAAAAAAATAAAGACTACCATATATTATACTCTTTAACATTGTCCTCATCCTCAGTATCCTTATCATCAGTTGAGAGCACCAGCTTTTTAGAAATCTTTAAGGCTCTCAATTTCATTTAAGTTGCATGAAAAGTAATAACCCTCCTTGATAGCTCACTCTATAAAAGAATGAAGGATTAATGCATGACATACATATATATATACACACTTGCATAAACTAATTGCTGCAAAGAATTGCTTATCAAAAGGACTCGAGTTTTATCCATCATGGCCCTTCTGAAAGCCTTTACCACGTGAGTAGTCTTCTCTATCAGAGATCTCTTTACCTATCCAAATCAAAATAAAAATGTCACATCAAGTCAAAAATAACACAATGAGCATGTAAAAAAGTATCATACTAGTGTGGTGTTCTTTGGCTCAAAGGTAATCGGCCAGTTGTCCTCAATGTGAAGGTGAGTAAAGGACAGCTCTCCATCCACACCATAACACATATAACTTAACTTTGGTATGTTAGTTAATATGTCCAAAACTTCATTAGGAAGTGATAATTGACTAGCAGGTTGAGTAAAATCTCCACTCCTAGCAGTACGAGCAGAAGGAGGTGAAAATTGAGAACCTAGAGAACTAGCAATAACTCTTGCCCTTTTCCTTAATGAAGAAGGTCCAACTTCTAAAAAGGTGGTAGTAGGCTATAACACAACACATAGTTAAAATATGTTTTTAAAAGTAAAAGAATAAAAGACCAAGTAATCTACCTAAGTAAGAAGAGGTCTTGAGGTATAAGGAACTTGAGGTAGCAAATGAGTAGGTACCCAAGAGAGGTAACTCTCTGTATCATTCTCCACCAGTGTGCTCCTTGGAATACCAATAATCATGCCTCACACAAAATCCAAATCATCAATATATCTCTTAAATAACATCTTTAAGGCTTTTTAGAAATCTTTAAGGCTCTCAATTTCATTTTAGTTGTATGAAAAGTAACAACCCTCATTGATAGCTCACTTTATAAAAGAATGAATGATCAATGCATGACATACATATATATATACACACTTGCATAAACTAACTATTATAGAGAATTGCTTATCGAAAGGACTCGAGTCTCATCAATCGTGGTCCTTTTGAAAGCCTCTACCATGCGAGTAGTCTTCTCTATTAGACATCTCTTTACCTATCAAAATCAAAATAGAAATGTCACATCAAGTCAAAAACAACACAATGAGCATGTAAAAAAGTATCATACTAGTGTGGTGTTCTCTAGCTCAAAGGTAATCGGCCAATTGTCTTTAATGTGAAGGTGAGTAGAGGATAGCTCTCCATCCACACCATAACACATATAACTCAACTCTAGTATGTCAGTCAACATGCCCACAACTTCATTAGGAGGTGATGACTAACTAGCAGGTTGAGTAAAAGCTCCACTCCTGGTAGTACAAGTAAGAGGAGGTGAAAATTGAGAACCAGGAGAACTAAGAATAACTCTTGCCCTTTTCCTTGATGAAGAAGGCCCAACTTCTAAAAAGGTGGTAGAAGGCTACAACACAACACATAGTTAAAATATGTTTTCAAAAGTAAAAGAACCAAAGGCCAAGCAATTTACCTAAGAAAGAGGAGGTCCTGAGGTATAAGGAACTCGAGGTAGCAGATGAATAGATTCCCAAGAGAGGTAACTCTCTCTATCATTCTTCACTAGTGTGCTCTTTGGAATACCAACAATCATGTCTTGTACAAAATCCAAATCATCAACATATCTCCTGAATAACTTCTTTAATGCTTTTTAGAAATCTTCAAGGCTCTCAATTTCATTTTAGTTTCATGAAAAGTAACAACGCTCCTTGATAGCTTACTCTATAAAGGAATGAACGATCAATGCATGACATACATATATACATACACACTTGCATAAACTAACTATCATAGGGAATTGCTTATCAGAAGGACTCAAGTCTCATCAATCATGGCCCTTCTAAAAGCCTCTACCACATGAGTAGTCTTCTCTATTAGAGATCTCTTTACCTATCCAAATCAAAATAAAAATGTCACATCAAGTTAAAAATAACATAATGAGCATGTAAAAAAGTATCATACTAGTGTGGTGTTCTCTAGCTGAAAGGTAATCAACTAGTTGTGCTTAATGTGAAGGCAAGCAGAGGATAGCTCTCCATCCACACCATAACACATATAACTCAACTCTGGTATGTCAGTCAACATGCCCACAACTTCATTAGGAGGTGATAACTAACTAGCAGGTTGAGTAGAAGCTCTACTCCTAGTAGTATGAGCAGGAAGAGGTGAAAATTGAGAACTAATAGAACTAGGAATAACTTTTACCCTTTTTTATGATGAAGAAGGTCCAACTTCTAAAAAGGTGGTAGTAGGCTACAACACAACACATAGTTAAAATATGTTTTCAAAAGTAAAAGAACAAAAGACCAAGCAATCTACTTGAGGAAGAGGAGGTCCCGAGGTATAAGGAATACGAGGTAACAGATGAGTAGATACCCAAGAGAGGTAACTCTCTCTATCATTCTCCACTAGTGTGCTCCTTGGAATACCAATAATCATGCCTTACACAAAATCCAAATCATCAATATATCTCCTAAATAACATCAAATTAGGAGGACTCTAAAAGACATGTCGCATATCAAGGCCTATGTTCCAACCTACAATTCTCTCTCCTAGAAACCGTGAGTAAGCCTTTGGTGTTGTTAGCAACATCCTTTGAAAGGATAATTTTTAAGCAGAATGTAGGAAATCTAACATCTCTTCAAGCGGGAAGACCCATCATGCTAAGTCAACCTGTGAAGGTAAGTGTTAGTTATAATTACCTAAATTACTAATAATAACTTTTCATGTGCAGGAAATACTTACATTGGGCCAAGTCCTAGAGCTGAGATACTAGCAGTGTTGCATCAAAGAAGATGTATTCCAAGGTCTTGAAGGGGGGTTGAACCTATCTGGCCATCACCGAGTATCGATAAGGTATGTCGAGCTTATAAGGGCAAGCCAGTAAATATAGCTCATATGCCCAGACCTACAAAAGTCAAGGCATAAGGTTAAAACTAAAAAAGATCACATAAAGTAGAAAAGGATCAAAATAAATCACTTACTAGAACACTAGACATAAAGCCCTAAATAAATTGATGGCTTTTTATAATGCAAGTAGCCATATCTAAGCTCTAAAAGACCCAATTGAGAGAAGACCAACACCAATTCCAAGAACCAATATTCTTCACTTGCTCTAAGATAGGAAGGAAGCTCTAACTCACACTGCCATTAGCATTGGCAAATAGTGTTGTGCCTAGCAAGTAGAGGAGGAAGCAGCGCATGTATTGATCTATCTCAGACTAACATGATGGAGTTACATCAATCCATCTCTCATGTAAGTTAATGCATCAGATGCTCCTAGAGTGGTCTTGAGGGATAAAACCCAACAACTCTCTCACCTCCTGAAGCCAAAGTGAGGGGTAGTGGTAGTAAGCATCAAAGGCAATGGCTTGCTCAGTGCATAGCACTTCGATAATGAAATCCTAATAGAAAGGCATTATGGCTAGCTCATAAAATGATAAATAGAATATATGTGTCATGTCTATCCATCTATCCAGTAGAGCTTTAAGAGCTTGTAGGTCTCGACAAAAGTCTCCACCAACCAGGTGATCCAAAAATGTCTGAAATCCTGTCATTCTCACCCTATTCTTGATCGAGATAGGTATAGCAGAGTACCACTGTTGTGGCCTAAAAAGAGTGCCTCCACACTTAAGGCATGTTTACATAGAAGAGTAAACACATAAATAAGAACAATGTTGGCACAGACTAAAGATCCAACAAAGAAGTTCACATAGACAACAAGCAAGTAGGACATAGTAGGTCCATATGTACTATAAACACCCAGATTACATAAAAAGGATAAATATTCAACAAGTTCACATAGACAACATGCACAGGCAAAGACAAGTCCACATGAACCATATATATCTTATAAAAGGTCTACACAGAGCTCACAAGCTACCATATGCGGAAAATCCTAAAATCCTAAGCTAACTACACTAAAATTAGGAACTAAAGACAAAGTCCACACAAACCTAGTTCGCCCTAGGAAAATAAGTTCACATAGACTTGTCAAACTAAAAAATCTAAACATAGCTAAAAAGATGAAGAAAAGGTAATGAAATCACAAATGGAGTACATAGGCAAAGAAAATGTACCTGAGGGCATACTTTAGAATAAGTGTGGTGGGCTAAATCCACCAAAATTAGTGTTGGGTCACCAAATGCAATCTTGTTCATTGGAGTAGTGGTTTGAGGGTCATTGATGGCTATGGAGGGTATAAAACCCTCTAAAACTGGCATGGAAATGTCCTTCATCGGTGGAGGAGAAGAAATGGGAGATTTTACACTCGTTGGAAGAAGAAATGTCAGTGGAGCTTTTTCTTAGGATGCAATTTTGCCAGAAAAAGTTAAAGGGGATTCACTGGAGTGATGAGTAACCATTTTGGTTCAGTTTTCTTAAGAGAATATTGAAAAATACAAGAATTAAAAAATGAAAAAGAGAAGAGAAAGAGGAACAGTTACCGATCTATCGACAGGTTTGCACAAACTTACTATATAAATGTCTGCACGGGCCTCTTTTAATCATAGTCCACATGGACTTACTCAATCACTATCCTCATGAACTTGTGTGTACTATGTTCACATAGACTCAAGTCACTCACAACCATATGGGCTCTATAAATTGCTTAAAGATACATCAAAAACTAGGTATGTATCACAAAAATTTGCTATATCAAACTAATATTAATTCTTATCACATTCTTTTTGCAGGACTTAAATTTTCTCAAATTCGACTCCATGTCCAATCCAATTTTCTAGGATTTAACTTTATGTTCAATCTAATTAAGCCAACCTGTATTTCCTTTGGGTTCAGCCTAACAAGCTAACCCATATTTCCTTCGGGTTCAACCTAACAAGCCAATCCATATTTCCTTTGGGTTTAGCCTAACAAGCCAATCCATATCTATTTCACTTGGTCAAACCTAGCTAGTCAAATAACCTTTAGTGGGATCAAAATATCTTTCATCCAATTAAACTTAGTCGATCAAACAACCTTTGGTGAGATCAAAATATCTTTCATCCGATTAAACCTAGTCGGTCAAACAACCTTAGGGAAGAAGTAAACTTTTATCTTGGTTCGAAGGTAGGCATTTGTATTCGATGTAGCTTTGCTTTAGGTAAGCATTTCTTTCTCCTGTACTTTGGTATGCATTGTTATTTTAGTATTCCGTAGCACACACCAAAGTGGGGGCAACTATAGACACCTCACCTTTTGACCTGTGATGATCACCAGATATAGGCTCTTAGGCAATGGCACAAGCCTTTAGGAAGCAAGTCTGCACAAAATTATTTTAGCATCTAAACGGACAACATCTATGTAGGTTCATACTAGCCTAATCAATTCTACCAAGGCCAAGGCCTATGGTCTGCCTAGACAAAGTCCAAGTTTATATTTGTATGGACTAACTCAAACCTTACCTAAGACTTGAGCTAAAGCCTATAGACTAGCGGGAAAGTATACAACCTAGGTCCACATGGACTAAGCTGTACAAGTCTGCATGGACTTGTCGATGTAAAATCTTCCAAAAGTGGGATTTTCATATTTAGACAATGAATCCTATTCCTATTAGGATTTTGCCCCCTTTTAGATGGGAAACCCTTAAAGCCTAATCCTTAAATACCTTTTTTATGTATTAGAAAGAGGAAGCTAAAAAATCAAATTGAGAATAGCAAATAAACCCATCTATAAGTCTAAAAGAGGACTCCAAAGAGGATTCGCTCTACTAGTCCAATTAGCCTAACTTTAAAATAATTCTTTCTAGACTCCTACACTTTTGTGCTATTACTTGAAAAGTTTATTCATAAGGTAATATCTGAGGTCTTTTCTAAATATGTTGATATTATTTCATAAACCTATGATCTCCAAGGATTGATCACAAGTAAGGTGATTCTATGTAATTCCTACTTCGATCATAGGAGTAGGCAATAATTTTAAGTTATTTTATAATGTACAATTAATTGCCATCACTTCATATTATCTTTGTCTTATTTGCATGGACTTAAGTGTAAATGTAATAATGTTTGCACTGAGTTACTTTCTTGACATGTGTATCATATGTCAACCATATGGACTTATATTCAGTAATAGTATTTTAAGTGCCTTACGTGTTATGCTTTGATGTATCTTGTATACCATGTTAATACTATTCTATGATGTTAACATGTTATGTAAATTATCTCGTTAATTAAAAATAGATGTTAATATGTCAACATTATTATATAGTCTGCATGGACTCTCTTTCATGAGGAAAATAGTCCATACGGATGATCTTATTTTATTCTTGTATATCTGTATGGACTCTCTCTCACAAGGAATGTAGTCTGCATAGACATTGCCTTTGATTTCCAATTTTATCATATCCATATATTTACTTCTTGTTTTCTTTATTATTTTATATGAATCCTTTATCTGGTATTGTTAAATCTCTTCCTTTGAGTTGTATACAAGTAATTTTCCTCACTAGAGTAGAGGTCTAGATAGATATAATATCCTTTATAAGTATTAGTCTGTATAGATATATGTTAGAGCCTCATAGAGTTCGCATGGACCCAACATCATGCAGATAGGACCATCTAAGTGCTTAACTTTATTTCTTCTGGTTTTGTACTTACTATATCTTTTAATTTATTTTGGGATGTAATAGGTATTAAATAACTCATTTTACACAATAAAACCCAAACTATACATTAAAAATGATTTTCTACAAAATTAATTGGTGTTTTCTTAAATAAAATGTTTTAAGTTTTCTTTAATCAAAAGTCACATGAAAAATGTATATTAACAAGACCAATCTCCTAGAGATAGGAGTTAGGCAATTACTACCAATTCCTATGGACTTATGGGTAATTGTTAGGTCACACCACAACTAATGAATAACCCACTTTATGAATGTACAATATACTTGCCATATTCTTTTAAATACTACAATTTACTTCTTATACATGCAAAGGTGATATGGATGCTTTAAATATAATGCATACTTACTTGATAAGGGATTGATAAACATTGCAATTTACAAAGAAGGCATATTATTAGGGCATAAATAAGATTTAAATTCTATACCTTTCTAGTACAGAAGATTAGAGGTTTTGGTGTAGAGGCCAAGTGGCAACTCCACTAACCACTCTTATCCTAGTAAAAATAAATAATCTCTATAGTGATGTGAACATGGTAACATATGCCTTAAGTTGGAAACTATTATGCAACCTAAAGGCAATGAATGCCCTATTACAATATTAAGAATATAGAGTCCTATTAGCTGAATTGTAGGTGAAGCCTAACTTAATTCAATAAGTAAAAGAAGTGCAACAAGATGATGATCAGTTGCAGCATATACTGGGCTTAATTAAAGAGGGTAAGCCAACTAAACATGAAATTA
>CANXYI010170494.1:0-26262 GCA_948208565.1 Hura crepitans
TTACGGGTTAGCTTTGCCTTGGTCATTATTCATAAGACACTGCTGTAAAAAATTTCTTAGCATTTTTAACCAACCAAATGACTTTCGACTGGTTTTAAACTTTGCCTAAAATTATTTTATGATTAATACTTCCATCTAGTAGCTTTAGTGTATCCTGAGTCTTGAGAACACTATTCATCCTAGGAAAAGTATTATTCATAAAAGTCAGGATTTTCAGATCGTTATAAATTAAGCCCTTCACACCTTTACTTTCTTCTTCCTTTTCTTCTTTCTAAATCTCACAAAAAACATAATAGGTTTTTCATTAGAAAAATTCATAGAAAATTTTGACCAACTCTAAACTCCAAATTAAAGTTAGAACTACATAATTAAACACCTTATTAAACCTTTAAAAGACTTCACTTACCAATTTAGGGGTTAGGAAACCCTAAATCTTTTCTCTCTAAATTCTTTTCTAGTTCTCCTTTTCTTACTTGTTTCACATGAAATTGATGCTCTTAATATGGAATCGATGAATTTTACCCCATTAATTTGGGGTTACAAATGCCTTTTAGGGGATAGGAATGAAAGAATCAAAGGGAGAAGAGGAGAGAGGTGGCATTAGCCATGGTAGGGAAAGGGATGATAGGTGGTGGTTGATCTCATGTGTTATGACCTCATGAAACCCCATTTTATATAATGTCCATCAATGGCCATGATTGGGCCACATGGCAATCCAAGGGCTTAGATTAATCTTAGGTTATTTTGATTCTTAAAATTTAATTCTTTCATTTGAGGCTTCAATGAATTCCTCTCTTGTTACCAAAAATTCAAAAATTTCACAATTAGTAAGTCCTTTGAGTTTCATAATTTTTAACTGAGTGGAATCCACTAAACTAAATAGTCACAATTTTATTTAATTTAAATAAACCCTTCTTAATGTCAAAAAAATTCCAATCTCAGTTCCATTGTCTTAGTTAGAATTTTAGACCACCAGGTTGTACGATTCTTGGATTTTTTAAGCTCAAATTAGATATTTTATCATTAAGCTAAAACTAGGTTACTATTCATTAGGACACTACAATAGAATCTTTAATTGCATTTTTAACCACTTATATGACTTAAATTTCACTCCAAGTTTCACCCTAAAATTAATTCATATTATTTCCTTTCATCCTATTCAATTAGTTTACCTAGGCCCCGGGAAGTACTATTCATGGCCTAGTGTCACTATTCACCAGGACCCATATCTTGAACTTAATTCTTTTCACACTTTTGTATTTCTGTATACTACTTTTGTATTCCTCTTATACTACTTTCATGCCTTCCACCTTTATTTCTTTCACACGTGTTCTAGCTATAACTATCTTAGGTGGCTTTTATTCAAGCATTAATAAGGAATATAAGAACATGAACGAAGCATGTTTTCAAATTGACAACATAATGGTCCTTATTCTAAGCATATAAGAGGTTTTGAAAACTATTGTTAGATGAATTTTAGCCATTTCAAGACAAAAATTAGTCAATCTATCCCAGTTATAAAAGGTCCAATGGTTTAAACCTTGTCTTTTAAGAAAAGGTAAAATTCATTAGATAATAGTGGTCCATATCACATGCAAATGCAATTTATTATGGTATCCTTAGGGGAAGTGTATCTAGGCTAATTACATGAGGCTATAGTATAGTCCATTCTTAAGGCTATTATCCTCTAAATGAAGTCTCTCTTAATGTGTCTTTCCAATCATGAGTAATAAAGACCTATTGGGTCACCATTTTATATACCTTTAGGTACGAGGCTTAGAGGAGTGATTATCATCCTTAATAATCTACTAAAATTGAGTAAAAATAGCTTCATACTTTAAATTGCCACTATGAATAAAAAGGGATGCCTAACCTATTTCTATGTCTTTAACATGAAATGCAATTTTTTTAAATGATAAACCTTAAAACCAAAGATTCGACTAATATTAATTGTAGGGCACTTTCAGAGCAAATTCTCATAGAGGACTCTCCAGTGGAGTCACCACCTAGAGACGCCTCAACCATGGGCTTAGGTTGAATTGGAATAGGCCTTTAAAAGGCATGTTCCAAATTTGACATGAGGATAGGGGCTTGATCATCCCCCTTAAGGTGATTTACTTAGTTACGAGTGTAAGTCACCACTTGGGTGGTTAGTTTGGGAAGTAAATTAAAGAGATTACAGGTTTGAGAATTCTCTTTTATTCATACACATCACATAATACCAATTTCCATCTCAATAGTTCTAATTTTTGTTCAATCCCTTCATGCAATTATTATGATTAGATAAATAAACACATTTACAAGTAAAAAAGTGATTGAAATAGAATTAAAGTAAATAAAAATATCATACATCAAAATGATAAATTCGACACACATGAAATTGAGCTTATTTATTAAATTAAGGACATTGGTCTAAAATCATTTTATTGGGTAAGTGGAACATTGGTTCCAAAAATGAGTTTTCAAAAATTGTTCATTTTCTTATAAAAATAATTTTCTATGGAATTATGAAACTTTAGTTCCAAAACCACTTTTATTAGTTATTACATTTTCTCTTATTCAAATAAAACCCTTTTTGGTTATTGCAACATTGGTTCTAAATTCATTTTATCCATTAAAACATTTTTATAGAATTATTTCTACTTAAAACTTTTTATCTATTCAATTTATAAATTTTGGGTGAGTGGACTTTGGTCCTCAGAACATGTTGATTAAAACATTTATTAATTAAAAACCTCATTTTTATCAAATTATAGTAATTTTGGGCATTTGGGGACTTTGTTCCCAAAACTTTTATTCTTTATACAACTAAGACCTTATTTTCTGCAAAACATTTTATGTGAGTTTAATTCTTAATCGGACTAAAAATCATTTCAAGTACCTATTACAACATGTATAAAACTATACAGGGAAATGTTTAAAATGATTACAATTGAAAATCTTACTACAAAGGATCTAACGACTGATAAAAATAATTAATTACAGACCATATATATGAAACATAAAAAATAGTTCTGTTGGGATAGAGCCAAGTCTGTACAGAGTATAAAAATATCTAGGACAAGTTTGTGTGGACTTTATGAGCACACAATACAAGTTCGTGTGAAAATCATCCTCTATAGAACCTAAAATGTGCTCAGACTCAAGAACAAAAACGTTAAAATAATAACATAGGATCCATAAGTACCTTATCTATAATGCTCGCAACTCGAGGCTTCGTGAATAGTACCACTAAGGCTGAAAAGTGTTCCCAGAGTGCCAAGTCACCTTTATGAGGCTCGAGGTAGGGGTACTAGTCATGAAACTTCAAAGGGCCATAAAATGATGAAATTGACTTAATTTAAAGATTTAACAGAACCAATAAATTATTTTAGGCTGTAACCTAGTGGGCTGTAGGCTCAGATGGAGTCAGGCTAGGAATGACCCGGGATGTGCTTGGACAAACTAGAAAATGCCACACCCTGATGGTTAAAAGTTCCCTTGAGTCTATTGATGAAAGAATTTTTGAATTCTGAAGTTGTTTGTAAATTTTCTAAATTTCGTGATTTTACACGTAAATCATGGTAGTTGGTTAACTATCCTGTCGATGGAATTTGGCCATGAAATCTTATGAGCCCCTAAATGGACCAATTAAGGATTTTTAAAATAAACACAATAATTTTTTGAGGTCCGAGTGATTTTTAAAAATTCCTCAAACTTTCTACTAAAATTAAGCTTTTTCGGGTTATTCGGGTGGCATGTGGGCCCCATCCGTACCACCTTAGCCACTATAAAAGGGCCAAGGTGACACATGGATGGCCACTTGGCCAATTCCATAAACCCTTCACCTTTTTTCCTCTTCCTTCTCCTTGCTGTAGCTAATGCCATTCTAGCCAAAAATGCCCATTTTCATCTCTTTTCTCAAGCTTTTTCTTAAGTCCATTGCCACCAAAAATTATGTTAACTTGTGAGGAATTTATTTGTGAAGGTATTGGGGGCTATAGGAGTGGTTATAACTCAATAAAATTCAAGGTAGCTTAAGGTGTAAATAAAGAGAACCAAAAAGGGCAACTTCTTGTGTGTAAGTGCTTTAGCCCTTTTTATTTTATTTCTTAGGGGATTTGATGATTCTAAGAATAGCTATATGATTGGCACTTGATTTGGATAAGTGTGTGATTTTTGGTGATTTTTTGAAGGAGAGGTGGCGTGTATAGAAATCAAAGTCTAAATGGAGGATTTGGTAATTTCTTTAAGCTAGAAGGGTGGATTGTAGCTCTTTTGGTAGTGAGGTAAGTAAATCTAATCCATTCAAAGCATGTGAGGTTGAATTGCCATGAATGATGTTTAGAAACTTTGTATGGAATTGGTAGAATAGGTGGTTTAAGTGTGTGAATTGATGGACTAGGTGTATAATTAGGCTAATTGTGTGTGGAATGAATGTTTGGGATGATGAATGGATGAAAAGAAAGCATGGAAGGTGGAATTCTCTACTTGGATGAGAGCTTTATGTGTGGGTGTGTGTGAGTATATGGCTTGAAATGGTGTTATGGCATATTGATTAATGTATATGGCATGATATCTAAGGCATTTGACATGAATGATGATTGAACTTTGGGTGTAACTAGTGGACTTGTGAAGTTTTGGTGGGTGACTCCATTTGGTTGAGAGGTACCTTGGTGTGAAAGTGTGTGTATGGTTTGTGTACATAGCTCATGGAATAGTTTTTGGCTTGCCATTGATAGCATGTGAAGTGTGGGTGATGAATTTTGTGAGTTAAGGCTTGTGTGTGTGTGTGTGTAGGTATATGGTCGAGGCATGTTTATAGGGTACGTTAGCTTAATTTGCATGGTAAAAGCATAAATGTGTTTAGGCATGGTTTTGTAATGTCTAAGTTTGCATGAATATGTTTGAATGAGATATAAAGCATGGTAAGGCAAAAGAGAACTTGTGGTTAAGAGCTTGCAAGGTAATATGACATGAAAATGAGGTATGGTTTAATGGCATTTATGTGTACAATGGCATAGCAATTGTGGCATTTTGTATATGGCATGATTTAGATTGATATGCATGGATAGTGTGACATGAAATGAACAACATATGGGATATGTTTAAAGTATGGAAAAAGGATTGAAAAATGAACTTAAAATTTATTTAGAATGGCATGTAAAATGGCTTTTAAAAAGGGATTAATTTTAGGTATAAAAATGTACCTTAAAATAACCTAAAATGTAATGTTTTTGTAAGTTGATATGTAAGCCATTTGTATGGCAAATGGATGCCCTTCTTTAAAGTTGGCTTTAGGCTTATGGACTTATGTGATTATTGGTGCAATTGGCACTAAAAAGGACTTAAAATGACCCTAAAATGGCTATTGTAAGTAAGCAAAATGACCTATAACTGTCCCGTCAAATGGGATTAGGGGACTGTAATTAAAATGGCTATTTAACATGAATATATTTGAGCCAAAATAATAGGATAGACTAGATTTAATATGCATGTAATTATGCCTTTATACTTGACTCAAAAAAGTGACAAAAAATTTTACCCAAATTTGCCCGGTAGGGCTAAAAATGACCTATAATTGTCCGGGTAAAAAATCGACTGTTTGATAAAAATTTTATCTATCTATTTTTCACTTTATAATATTATAAAAAGATGATCAGTAAAGAAATAAACTTAAAAATGCTATTAGATGGACCATTAGTTAGACACCCACTAGATAGGTTAACTAGTTAACTTAGGATTAGCAGCTGCTAGACTATCTAATTATCAGACTGGGTGGGTGCAGTGGCCGAGGTTCATCATTAAGCCACTGCACTAGTCTATAGGGCAGACACTCCTTGTTGCTAGCACTTTTGATTTTATATTGAACTATGTCGGTGCAATGATGAAGGTCCCTAAAGGCGCCATTGCACTAGTCTGCTAGGCAGACCAGGATGGATTATTTAATATGACCAGTGCCTTGGGAGGTCTACGGACTGATCTTTATGCATAGTTACTCAACATTTTTCCCCTTGGGAGGTTCTTAGGAACTGATCCCTATAGGCTATGGTGGGCCGATGCAACAGTTAAGGTCTAAAATGTGGGCCACTGCACATCTTTCAATTCCTTCTTATTCCAGTGTCTGTAAGTGTAGTCTACATAGTTGGGCCTACTTAATAATTTAAATAATGCACTAGGAAATAATGGAATGATTAAATGAATTATAGAAAGAAATTGAATAAAATGTTTTATAGTGGCATTTTGGTAATTTTAAAGAAATAAGACATACCATTTGTATGACATCGAGTATTTGGCATGTGGCTCACACACTACACTTAGACCATTAACTTTAATTGCATGTGTGTAGTAATACATGTTTTAAATAGTTTAGATTTGCTCACTGAGTTTTATACTCAGTGTACTTATGTTGTGATGCATAGGTAACAAGGATAAACAAGCCAACGTCGATGATCGTGCAGTGTAGCTGTATAGCAGTTGAAGGGTAAAGAAAGTTGTTTTCTTTCTTTTAGTAGTGGCACTCTTGTAATACCTTGTAGGTTTTAGCTTAACATGCTTAGAAGCTATTCAGTCTGTATATATAACCTAGATGTGATGTATATAAGTTGTCATGGCATTTGTTTGGTTTGTGTGTGAACTTGATAACTGTGGGCCTACGGCCCTGTGTGGTTGAATGCTGATATGTGAATATGTGTTTGATGTTGACTAATGATTGATTGGGAGACCAGAAGGGTCCAAAAGGAGGTTTGTGAATTTGTGTCTTATAGAAGTGTTTTAATAGGTAAAAAATTTTTGGTATGTCAATTGGGTAACTGTTATGCTACCCAATTTTTGGTGACCCGTAAAGTGTCTGTATATGCCTTGTCTGAGTCTGTCAAACCATGTATGAACATGATTAAAGATTAGATTGGACATTTAAGCAATATCTAATAGAATTCTAGAATAGTCCATAAGTGTTAAGGAGTTTTCTCCTAGAGCAATCCTAGGATAGGTGACCTATTGGGAAGTACCTCACCTATTGGGTTTCTTCAGAAATCCTACAAAGGGTGTCACATTATCACATAGGACAACTAAAAGGAAAAATATATAATGGAATGCACATAAAAACAAGTTCCCACTAACTAGCACCCCACAAAGGGAGGTCTGTATGGACTACATCAACATTATAAAAATACAAACAAAAGTAATAAAAACCATACTAAAAGCCACCCATAAATATTAGTTTGGACAGACTTTAAAACATAATGTATGTATGAGAATAGGTATACACAAACATTATTCTCCAATTGAGTAAGTCTATACGGATATAGACGTACACATAGAATGATAAAAAAGAAAGCAGCCATATCTTTTCCATAAACAATAAAAAGAAACATAAAAATGAAAGATAAATAAGTTTGAAATAAAAGCATTAACATATAAGAATAAATGAATAAATCAAAGAACAAATAAATAACATAAATATAAAAAATGTTTTTCCCTCTCTAATGGAGTAGACCCATCAAAATGGGTCATTTAAAACACAATTCTCATAGAGCATCCTAAATTTAAGAACAAGCAAATTTGAATAAAAGAAAAAAAAACATAGTGTTGATGTCTGATGTTGGTCTGGACAGACTAAAAGAAATGTGATATTTAGAGATATAGGTCTTCATGAACCTAATTCATCAGAAGAGGTGGTCCACGTAAACTTTACATCATATAAAATGGTAAAAAATAACTTATTAAAATGAACCAAATAGATGAAAAAGGTAAAGGTCTCCCCTTTCTAATTGAGTAGTCCTTTTAAATTAGGTCTTTAACACTCCATTGTCATAGAAGATAAACCTTAAGAAAAGAAAGAAAAGAAAAAAATAAAAATAAGCAATCAAAGAAAATAAATAGAAAATAAAGATTGAGTGAATGAAAAAGAGCCTTTTATAAGGGTTTCCTCAATTATTTATCTCAAATACAGGGAATCTTTAAGCGATACAAAATTGGTTTTCTCAAATCAAAGTAAAATACCTTTCTTTCCAAGCTTATACAATGGAGGTTTTAAGGGTTTTTCTAGTGCAAGAGAAGGAGAAGTTAAAGATGATAATGTGTAGAGAAAATAAAGGAAATAAGTGGATTTATTTTCTTCTTTTTATTTTTTTCAAAAAAAAAAAAACTCCTCCCTATTGGACAAAATCAAAGGGTTTATATAGTGACTCATTAAAATGATATGGGACTGGGCCCCACATTCCTGTAGCCCAGGGGATGTTAGTTCGAATAGACTTAAGTAATAATCATGGTTTAAGTCCATATGGGCTATCTTTCTTGTGAGAAAAGGTCTATATAGACCTCTAAAGTTTTTAGGTTTAGGTTCCATATAGACTTCTGGGATTTTAAGAGTATTTTACCTAATTTGAATATTTCTCTTTACATCCCTCAAGAATTATCCTAGACTTAAAGATTTCATCGTTGGAAATCCTCTGAAGTAGGAAGCATCTCAAATATCAATGTCTATAGTAACTAAACTTATTATTGATTAAGAGGAATTAGTTTTAAGTAAATGGTATTTAAGAGGATCCATAGATGAGTGACAAGTGGCATAATCCTTGCCACCTAGCTTAGAGTATATAAAGGTTTAAAGAGAGAGAAAGAGTGAATAGTGTTTCTTTTTCCTCTTTTCTCCCATGGTAGTCCTAAACTCCTCTTAAATCAACAATTTTTTCTTCACTAGTTTACAAGATTTAACTTTAATAATGCTACCAAAGGGATTAAACTTTAAGGATTAAGTAAAGGATTTAAGAATTATGGAAAAGGGATCACAAAATTGAGGAATTGATGAAGATGGAGCAAGTTCAAGCTACGGAATTGAAGAATGCTTGGAAAATCTAAAAATTGCAAAAAGAGAGGAGATCATTGGAGCTTTTGAAGGCCAAATATTAGGGGTTAAAGCAAAGAAAAGCACAAAATTAAGGTTTGTGCAATTCTAAAATGGATTTCCTTTTTTATGGTTAAATTAATTCAATTTCTTTTTTTTTAATGATTTCCTTTTTTATACATGTGTAAGTATGAGTGTGGTGAAATGTGTGTATAGGTAATTTGTATTGAGAATATGTGTAACGCCCATGCATCGAGGCTTCATGAATAGTGCCACTAGGTTCAGGAAGTGTGCTCGGGTGTTGAGTCACTTGCATGAGAATTGAGGGAGTGACATTAGTCATGAAACTTTGAGGGGCTTTAAATTGATGAAAAAGGCAAAATTTAAAAATTTAGTAGAACCAATAATTCATTTCGGGCTATAAGCTAATGATCTGTGGGGTTAAACTGAGTTAGGTCAGGAATGACCTAGGATGTGCTCGAATGGACCCAAAAATATAGTACCCTGAAGCTCAAAATTTCCATTGAGTTTATTAGTGAAAGAATTTTTGAATTTTGAGGTTGTTTGCAAATTCTCATAATTTTTGAGGTTGGCATGCAAATTGAGGCAGTTTGTAAACTGCCCTAGCGATGGAATTTGGACACAAAAATTTATGAGCATGTAGAGGGATTAAATAATGAATTTTAAAATAAACGACATTATTTTTTGAGGTCCCTATGAATTTAGAAAATGTCCCAAAGTTTTTACCCAAATCAAGCCATTTTAGGGTAGTTTAGGAGGTCATGGGACCCACCCGGGCAAAGCCAATTGGCCTAAGGCCCATTACACACATCAACATAAGGTGACAAGTGGATAAATCCACTCAAAAAGGAAGAAAATTTTCTTCTCCCTTTGTTACTAGAATTGACGCCATTTAAGGGAAAGAGGGCCCTTTTCATCCTCTTTTCCAAGCTTTTTTAGAAAACTCATTTCACCAAAAATTGTTCTTATATGTTAGGGGACTAAGGGAAGAAGAATCATGGAAAAAGGATTTCTCATGATTTAATTAAAAATCATAAAATTTCTAAAGGTTAGCAGGTATTCTAGCAAGGGTGTAAAACGAGTTTTCATGGGTTTTCTTTAATTCTCTTTAGGAATTTATAGGTATACTTAAATGTTTATGAAGCCTAAAACCTAAGAGAATGTGTTTGAATGGTTTTTGAGGTGATACAAGAGAAGCAATGATTTGATAAAAAGGGGGAAACCTTTCATGAAAGAGACTAGAAATTAAGGGACTTTAAAGGCTTGAATTGGTACCAACTTCATCCATTTTTATTTTAGTGTAAGTGGACTCTAGCATTTTTTTCATAAAATTTAATTTTTAAGGCTGGAAATCTATCTTAGAATTGGTTAAATTGGTGTTTAATTGATTGGGGTGTGAAGTTTTAAATAAAGCCTTTTAGTGTATTATTAAATGAATGCTAAAGTGATGATAGAAATGCGAATTTACCTTGTGAGGATATGAGGTTACTTGCTGGCTGAGAGCCTTGGCATGGGTATAGGTGTGTTTATTTATTTGATCTTGTGATAAAAAGTGATATTTATTGCCTATGGTACATGTTTGTATGTTGTGTATGTGTAGCAAATTATTTTAGCATGTGAATGGATATTATACATTAGTGATCCAGCTAGATTAGCATGTATATTAGGCATACATAATGTGAAACGATGGGTTGGCATGTACTTAGCTTGATTAGTGTCTAAATAAATGAGAATAAACCCTTGGTCGAGACATAATATGTACATTGGGAGGTTTATATGGCATGAAAGTGAACTTGGGTGTGTGTGAATGTGTAAAGACTCTGGATGAGAACTTAAATGTGTGATGGATGTGAGGAAAATGCATGATTAAGGTCTATATGTCATTATACTTGAGAGCTTTAGTAATGAAGATGTTAGGTAAATTTTGGTAACTTGGTTGAAATAAGTAAGTGTTTTGGACTTTAATGCATTGTGACATGAAATGGTTTAATTTGCTTGGCCTAATTGCAGTACATATGTGGATTTAGTAAGTTATGACTAAATGCAAAGAATGCATATGTATGTAGGAAAAAACACATGAATATAAACTTGAATAAAATGGCCTAAAAGATGGCTTAGATTGAACATGAAATGTAACTTTGAAATGGAACTAAAATGTGCCTAAAAGGGCTATAAGTATGTGATTAAATGTAATGGCATAAATGCCTATGATTTGGCCTTGTTTGTGGCCTAATGGATGATTGGCTTTAGGCCTATAAACAATGTGAAATTATTGGTGAAAATTGCACTGAAGAAGGTTGTGAATTGGCCTTTAAAATGATTATCGCAAATTAAAGAAATGACCTATAACTGTCCAGAATTGACCGTTACCTGAACCAAAAATATATTTAGACAATCAATGGCTATTGAAATGGAAATTTAATATGTGATAAAAATAAGAATAATATAACTCAAATATTGGTCAACACAGGACCTAAAAGTAGAATTGGAAATTCACTTGTTATTGTCTAATTATGGCTATACCAGCCCTAGCTAAAATTTGACTGTGAGATAAAATTTATATCTATCTATTTTTCATTCAACAATATTATAAGAAGTTAATCAATAAAGAAATAAACATAAATTGATGTTATGGCCCATTAGTTAGACACCCACTAGATGGGTTGACTAGTCAACTTAGGGATTTAGTAGTTGCTAAACTGTCTAATTTTGAAGTAGGGCCGATACAATGGTCTAGGTCTATTTTAGGGCCACTTTACTATTCTGTGAGATGGACAATCATGTGATTTTGCACACTTGATGCCATTTACTTGATTATGTTAGTGTAGTAGCATAGGTCTCGGAGGGCCATTACACTAGTTTGTTAGATAGACTAGTTTGCTAGGAAGACCAAATTGTGACATCATTGATCTTTAAATAGGGCTGGTACAGTGGCTAAGGTCTCGAAGGGCCATTGTACTAGTCTGGTAGATAGACCACATCATATTATTTGCACCTTAGGTGCTATGACTTGATCAGGTCGATGCAGCGATCGAGGTCCAGAATGTGGTTCATTGCACTATCTTTTAATTCCCTTTAGGTCCAGTGTATTAAAGTGTCATCTATCTAGTTAGGCCTATTAATTTAATGAAATAAATAACATGCAACATTGATAATGGTAGATATTATTGAATTTCTTAGATTTTAGTGCAATTAACTGAATAAATAACTAGTGCACACGATAAAAGGTATTTTGGTAATTTTGCATGTATAACATTTATTGACCTGATAATTTAATTATTTGAAGGATATTATTGAGAATGGCCTAAATCCATAATTTACATGATTTTTAAATAATTAAATGAACGGTAACTTGTTATATGTTTAAGGGTATTTTGGTCATTTGATAAAAAAATTTAACTATTAGCTTAATAACCTAGATTAGATAATATTAATTCTGTATATGCATGAATAAACCATATGACATGATTTAAATACTTGAGTTCACTACTGAGTATATTATATACTCAGTGAACCTATTTCTGTGTGCAGGTAATCAGATCAAAGATACAACCTCATAAAGCGTACAGCCAGAGTTTAGAAGATAATTGCTAAAAGGTTTAAATGTATATCTTGTATAGCTTTTGTACTCAATGTACTTAGGTGGAAAAATGGGTCTCATGTAGATAAAAGGCATGTAGTATATATATGTATATAAGTGCAGAATGTGTTGGTAACAAGTAAATTAGTAGACTATTAGAATGTATGGATTCCTTTATTTGATGTTATGGTATAGAGCCTGAGGCTCTAAATTATGATTGCTTGATTGTGGCCTGAGGCCTGTGTTGATGAATTGATAGACAGATGATGTTAGAGATATATTTGGGGGACCAGAAGGGTCTAGGAGATGTAGAATATGTTTATAAAAATGCTATTATAGGTTTAAGAATTTGGATAGTCACCCAGACAGCCGTTATGCTGCTAGATTTAAGTAATAATCTTAAAAGTCTATAAATGAATATTTGCTATATGAATAGACTTGTATGACCTTAAGTTGAGCCTATAAAAAGACAGACCCAATTTTGGAGTTAAGCTGAATCAAATAATACGAATTTGATAAAAGTTAAATGAATATACCGGAAGAACAATTTCAGGAGGGGTGACCCAATGGGAAGTGCACCACTTATTGGGTTTCGTTGGGAATCTAGTAGGAGGTGTCACATTTGGTGGTATTAGATCCTAAGTTTAATGTTCCTAGGTAGAGTACATGAGTGCAACTGTCTAAGTTTCAATTCCTTTAAACTATTATGCTGTATGAGGCTGATAGGTTCCTTTTGTAATACCATATGGTTGACTAGGTACCTGAAGGATGGGCCAAGGAAGTGGCTAGTTCTACACTTACAACTATATAAGGGGCAGGTAATGCATCAGTACCTAAACCCAATGATGCTGCACAACAGCCATAGCCACAAAGGGTCTAGTCAATAGCAGGCAGAAGTATCTCCTACTCTGCTGTAATAGATAGTGAACCTGCTTAGACATACTACTATTGCTAATCCAACTCCACCTCTTCTAGCTCTAGTACCACCTCTACCACTAGTTGCCCCATAGAAAACATGTTTAGAGAGGTTGAAAAAGATGGGAGCTATTGATTTCTTAGGGAGGAAGGAAAATGATGTTGTCAAAGTTGAGTACTGGCTAGATATAACATTTAGAATTTTACAGTAACTGAAATGTATAGAAGAAGAAAATTATTAGTGTGCCACTTATCTTCTTTAAGAAGAAGCCTACAATTGGTGGAATACTATCAGAAGAAGAAAAACACCTGCAAACTTGACATGGGAATTTTTTCTTAAGGAGTTCAAGAAGAAATACATACCTAACTCATATAAGGATAAAAAGAGACAAGAATTTCTTGACCTGAAGCAGGGAAGAAGGATAGTGTTAGAGTATGAGATAGATTTTACCAGACTACTGAAGTATGCTGAAGAGTTCATTCCTAATGAAGAAGAGAAATGCAAGAGATTCTTAACGAGGCTGAATATAAAATTGAGAATGTAGATAACCAACCCCAGAGAGAAAGATTTTGCAGTATTAATGGTAGTTGCATATGACATGGAAGAAATGATGCAAGAGAAGAGGGTTTCTTCCCAAGGAAGAGGCAGTTCACTATGGGATAGTCCAGTGTAGTGTTAGGGGATAATAAGAAAAGAAGAGAGGGCTATTCACAGACACAGTCTCAGCCTAGGCCTTAGTATCAGTTAGGGTATCAATGACAGAGACAGGCATAGTCCCAAAGATCTAGACAAGCTTCTACGGGTAGACCTCAATTGCCTCCTCGAGCTGATAGTGCTCCTAGTATAGGGGGAAATAAAAATGGACCTTCGACTTGTAATACTTTTCAAAAGAGACATTGGGGGCAGTGTCAACTGGCTAAAAGAGGAAAGTGTTTCCACTATGGTGCTAGAGATCATTACAAAAGAGAGTGTCCTTAGAGATAGTCAGAGGGTGCTCAGATACAGGCATCTAATGTTTCACCTCAAAATATGGGTCGAAGGCAAAACAAAAAAAAACAACCTAGTGCTAGCTGAGGTAAAAGGTCTGAGGCTCATGCTCCAGCCAGACAATATGTTGCGAGAGCTAAAGAAGAGGTTGCAGCACTAGACATCATAACTAGTACTTTTTATTTATTTGATGTTCCAATTTTGGCATTAATAGACCCTAGTTCTACTCATTCATATGTATGTACTGCATAAGCATAGAATAGGGGGTTAGAGCCTGAATATATTGATATAGATAGCAAAGTTAGTAATCCTATAGGATAGAGTGTAACTGTGAATAAGGCACATAGGCAGTGTCCTCTAGTGATTCAGGGATATCAATTTTCTATTATCTGATTGATCTACCATTCCATGAGTTTGATGTGATATTAGGAATGGATTGCTTGACTAAGCATCAAGTCATAATTTACTGTAGAGGGCTAGTCAGTGACAGTGGATGGTGAGAGAAGTCTTCTGAATAATCTTATCTTCATTGTTATAGCACAAAAACT
This sequence comes from Hura crepitans, assembly GCA_948208565.1. Classification (NCBI taxonomy): domain Eukaryota; kingdom Viridiplantae; phylum Streptophyta; class Magnoliopsida; order Malpighiales; family Euphorbiaceae; genus Hura; species Hura crepitans. Next base: position 14,880 of record CANXYI010170494.1, read on the forward strand.
TCTTTGAAAGGGGTGTGAAGCTTACCTAGCTCATGGCATTGACATGAATACTTCCAACTCCTATCTTGAACATATCCCTATTGTTTTTGACTTTCCTGATGTATTTTCTAATGAGTTGCCAGGTTTACAACCTCAGAGAGAACTTGACTTTTAAATTGAGGTATATCCTAGTATAACTCCAATATCCATTGCTTTTTATCGAATGGCACCTATTAAACTAAAAGAGCTAAAAGTACAGCTGCAAGACCTATTAGACAAGGGTTTTATTAAACCTAGTATATCTCTTTAGGGAGCACCTGTGTTGTTTGTAAAGAAGAAAGGTGGGTTGCTCCGACGGTGTATTGATTACAGGCAGCTGAATAGGGTGACTATGAAAAATAAATATCGATTGCCTAGAATTAATGATAATTTTTATCAGCTGAGAGGTATAGGTGTATTTTTAAAAATTGATATGAGATCTAGGTATCACCAGTAGAGAATCAGGGAAGCTGATATTCCTAAAACTACTTTCAGGACCCAATATAGGCACTATGAATTCTTGGTAATGCCATTTGGGCTCACTAATGCCTTAGCAGCTTTTATGGATATGATAAATAGGGTTTTTCAACCTTATCTTAACCAATTTATGGTGGTTTTCATAAATAATATTCTGGTGTATTCTAGAAACAAGGAAGAATATGAATAACATCTCAAGGTTATGTTACAAACTTTAAAAGAGAAACAGCTATATGCTAAGCTCAGTAAATGTGAGTTTTGGCTGAGTAAATATGAGTTTTAGCTAAGTGAAGTTGCATTTCTGGGACATATAGTTTTAGCAGAAGGAATCAGGGTTAACCTTAGCAAAGTGAAGGCAGTGTTAGAATAGGAACCACCTAAGAATGTGATTGAAATAAGAAGTTTTTTGGGATTAGTAAGGTATTATAGGAGATTTGTGAAAGGGTTTTCTATTATTGCTACTCCTTTAACTAGACTGATCAGAAAGAATGTAAGATTTGAATAGGATGATAAATGTCAAGAAAGTTTTGAGAAATTGAAGAAAATGTTGATAGAAGATCCTATCCTGATTCAACCTAAACAGGGTAAGGATTTCAAAGTGTATAATGATGCTTTGCTGAATGGTTTGGGTTATGTGTTGATGAAGGATGGAAAAGTAGTAGCATTTGCTTCAAGACAGTTAAAGCCATATGAGAGGAATTATCCTAGTTATAACTTAGAGCTAGCTATTATTGTTTTTGCTTTAAAAATATGAAGACACTATTTATATGGTGAAAAATGTTATATTTATACAAATCATAAAAGTTTGAAGTACCTCCTTACTCAGAAGGAGTTAAATTTGAGATAAAGGTGGTTAGAATTAATGATGGACTATGATTGTTTGATTGATTACCACTCGAGGAAAGCGAATTTAGTGGCAGATGCCTTGAGTAGGAAATTCATGGTAACTCTAAAAACCATGAATACCAAACTACAGTATACTTTAGAGAATGCCATTTTAGCTAAGTTATAGGTGAAACCTAATTTTCAACAGCAGATTAAAGAGACTCAGATGAAAGATGAGCAGTTGGTTCAAATAGTTAATAAAGTTAAAGAAGGGAAGGCCACAGGGTTTAAATTGATAGAAGATGAATGTCTGTATTACTAGAATAGGTTGTGTGTACCTAGTATAGATGAGTTGAGGTTACATATACTGAAGGAAACACATAAAGCTCCTTATTTTATGCATCCTGGGAGCACAAAGATGTATTTAGACTTGAAGTTTCATTATTGGTGGCTAAGTATGAAAAAAGATATGGCAGAACATGTTACAAGGTGTTTAACATGTTAATAGGTGAAAGCTAAACACAAGGTTCCTTTTGGATTGTTGCATCCTATAGCAATACCAGAATTATGATGGGTTTATTTATGACCAAAGGTAAATGTGATGTTGCATGGGTGATTGTTAATGGATTGACAAATATAGCCCACTTTATCTTAGTCAGGATGGATTATTCTCTAGAAAAGCTGGCTAAGTTGTATGTGGATAAAATAGTTAGACTTCATGGTGTTCCAGTGACTATTATTTCTAATAGAGATCTTTGTTTTACTTCCAAATTTTGGAAGAAAATACAAGAAGCATTAGGCACCAGACTGGCCTATAGTATAACTTTTCATCTGCAAATTGTTGGATAGTCAGAAAGGGTGATATAGGTACTCAAGGATATGCTATGTAGTTATGCAATTTAGTTTAAAGGTATCCGTGATCAGTACATATCTTTAGTAGAATTTACCTATAATAATAGTTATCAGTCCAGCTTTGGAATGGCACCTTATGAAGCTTTGTATGGTAGACGATGCAGAACTCCTTTGTGTTGGAGTGAAGTTAGGATGGTTCGGGAGGTTATGGGCCCCACCCGAGCCAAACCAGCTGGCCTAAGGGCCATTACACATGTCAACACAAGGTGACAAATGAAAAAATCCACTCATAAAGGAAGAAAATTTTCTTCTCCCTTTGTTGTTGGAACTGACGCCATTTAAGGCAAAGAAAGCCATTTTCATCCTCTGCCCTAAGCTTTTCCAGAAAAGTCATTTTACTAAAAATCATTCTTATATGTTAGGGCACTAAGGGAAGAAGAATCATGGAAAAAAGATTTCTCATGATTTAATTAAAAATCATCAAATATCCAAAGGTCAGCAGGCATTCCAGCAGAGGTGTAAGGTGAGTTTTCATGGGTTTTCTTTAGGAATTTATGGATATACTTGAATGTTTATGAAGCCTAAGACCTAAGGAAATGTGTTTGAATGGTTTTTGAGGTGATTCAAGAGAAGAAATGGTTTGATAAAGAGGGGAAACCCTTCCGTGAAAGAGGCTAAAAATTAAGGGACTTTGAATCCTTGAATTGGTACCAACTTCATCCTCTTGTGTTTTAGTGTAAGTGGACTCTAGCATTTTCTTCATATCATTTAATATTTAGGGCTAGAAATCTATCTTAGAATTGGTTAAATTGGTGTTTAATTGATTGGGGTGTGAAGTTTTAAATGAAGCCTTTTAATGTATTGTTAAATGAATGCTAAAGTGATGATAGAAATGAGAATTTACCTTGTGAGGATGTGAGGTTACTTACTAGCCAAGAGCCTTGGCATGGGTATAAGTGTGTTTAATTGTTTGATCTTGTGATAAAAAGTGATATTTATTGCCTATGGTACATATTTATCTATTGTGTATGTGTAGCTAATTGTTCTAGCATGTGAATATATATTATACATTAATGATCCAACAAGATTAGCATGTATATTAGGCATACATAATGTGAAATGGTGGGTTGGTATGTACTTAACTTGATTAACGTCTAAATAAATGAGAATAAACTTGTGGCTGAGACATAATATGTACATTGGGAGGTTCAGATGGCATAAAAGTGAACTTGGTTGTGTGTGTGAATATGTTAAGACTATAGATGAGAACTTAAATGTGTGATGGATGTGATGAAAATGCATGATTAAGGTCTATATTTCATTGTACTCGAGAGCTTTAGTAATGAAGATGTTAGGTAAATTTTGGTAACTTGGTTGAAATAAGTGTTTTGGACTTTAATGCATTGGGACATGAAATGTTTTAATTTGCTTGGCCTAATTAGACATATGTAGATTTAGTAAAGTATGAATGAATGCAAAGAATGGAATATAGACTTGAATAAAATGGCCTATAAGATGGCTTAGATTGAACATGAAATGTAACTTTGAAATGGACCTAAAATGTGCCTAAAAGGGCTATGAGTATGTAATTAAATGTAATGGCATAAATGCCTATGATTTGGCCTTGTGAGTGGTCTAGTAGATGATTGGCTTTAGGCCTATAAACAATGTGAAATTATTGGTGAAAATTGCACTAAAAACGGATGTGAATTGGCCTTTAAAATGGTTATTGCAAGTTAAAGAAATGACCTATAACTGTCCAGAATTAACCATTACTTAAACCAAAAATATATTTGGACAGTAATGGCTATTGAAATGGAAATTTAATATGTGATAAAACTAAGAATAATATAAGCTAAATATTGGTTAACACAGGACCTAAAAGTAGAATTGAAAATTTACCCGGTATTGTTTAATTACGGCTATACTAGACTGGGCTAAAATTTGACTCTGAGATAAAATTTATATCTATCTATTTTTCATTCAATAATATTATAAGAAGTTAATCAGTAAAGAAATAAATATAAATTGAGGTTATAGCCCATTATTTAAACTCCTACTGGATGGGTTGACCGGTCAACTTAGGGGTTTAGCAGCTATTACACTATCTGATTTCCAAGCAGGGCTACTACAGTGGTTTAGGTCCATTTTGGGGCCAGTGTACTAGTCTGTTAGATAGACAATCATGTGATTTTGCACACTTGATGCCATTTACTTGATTATGCCAATACAGCGGCATAGGTCTCAGAGGGCCACTGAACTAGTCTATTAGGCAGACCAGATTATGACATCACTGCACTAGTCTGTTAGACAGACTAGTTTGCTAGGCAAACTAGATTGTGACATCACTGATCTTCAAATAAGGTCGATATAGTGGCCAAGGTCCTAGAGGGCCACTATACTAGTCTGTTAGACAAACCATATCATGTTATTTGCACTTTAGGTGCTTTGACTTGATCAAGTCGATGCAACAGTCGTGGTCCAGAATGTGGATCACTGCACAGTCTTTTAGTTCCTTCTAGGTCTAGTGTAATAAAGCATTGTCTATCTAGTTGGGCTTATTAATTTAATGAAATAAGTAACATACAACACTGATGATGGCAGATATTACTGAATTTCTTAGATTTTGGTGTAATTAACTGAATAAATAACCAGTGCACATGATAAAGGGTATTTTGGTAATTTTGCATGTATAACATTTATTGACCTGATAATTCAATTATTTGAAGGTTATTATTGAGAATGGCCTAAATCCATAATTTACATGATTTTTAAATAATTAAATGAAAGGTAACTTGTTATGTACAGGTGTAAGGGTATTTTGGTCATTAGACACAAAAAAATTTAACTATTAGCTTAATAACCTAGATTAGATAATATTAATTCTATATATGCATGAATAAACCATATGACATGATTTAAATGCTTAAGTTCATCACTAAGTATATTATATACTCAGCGTACATATTTCGGTGTGCAAGTAATTAGATCAAAGATACAGCCTCGTAAAGTGTGCAGCCAAAGTTCAAAGGATAATTGTTAGAAGGTTTAAATGTATATCTTGTATAGCTTTTGCACTTAATGTACTTAGGTGGGAAAATGGGTTTAATGTAGATAAAAGGCATGTAATGTATATATTTATATAAGTGTAGAATGTGTTTGTAACAAGTAAATTATCAGACTATTAGAATGTATGGATTCCTTTATTTAATGTTATGGTATGTGAGCCTAAGGCTCTAAAATATGATAGCTTGATTGTGGCTTGAGGCCTATGTTAATGAATTGATAGACATATGATGTTAGAGATATATCTGAGGGATTAGAAGGGTCCAGGAGATATGGAATATGTTTATAGAAGTGCTATTACAGGTTTAAGAATTTGGATAGTCACCTCAATAATTATTATGTTGCCGAATTTAAGTGATAATATGAGAAGTCTATAATTGGCTATTTATGGTATAAATAGACTTGTATGACCTTAAGTTGAGCTTATAAAAAGACAGCCCCAATTTTGGCATTAAGCTAAATCAAATAATAGGATTTTGGTAAAAGTTAAATGAATGTACCAGGAGGATAGTTTTAGGAGGGGTGACCTAGTGGGAAGTGCATTGCTTATTGGGTTTCTTTAGAAATCTAGTAAGAGGTGTCACAATATGTTTTTAAAACTTTATTTGATTAACTTTCATGATCTTTATGAGTAGTAAATGCGATAATCATTTTAAGGAAATTCATATACATGTAAAAAAATGTATCAATGTTTTAGGAAACATAATGATCATGTATGACTAGGATTCAATCTTAACAAGTAAATGGTAGTAGGTGTAAAGATGTATTGTAACAACATAGTGACATGTATAAAGTAGAATGATGAAAGTTTTTGTATACAAAGTGTTTGATAGTCGTTTCATAAATGATGAGATTAAAGAATTTGAATGTGATAGTGCCTGAATACTAACTAGAATTATATAAGGAAAATGCCAAAGCTTCAACAAATAGGTATAAGAAATGACAATAAGAAAATGGCTTAAAGATTTTGATAAACCTAAAAGTCTTATAGCAGTGAGATTCATCCACTACGTCTGTGAGGTTTAGCTTTATAGGCATAAAACCTAATGGCCACATGGCTGTGAACCTTAGGTCTTATATTCATATCTCCTTATAAGAAGTAAGTATATGATTTAAGTTACATGAGATAGCTATGTTCACATAATAATATAAAATCTATTATATGGTGTTGACAAGGTTGATAATGCTCACCTTACTAATTTATGTATATATGTGTAAATGTTATGAATTCTAAATATTGGCTATTAGTAAATGAAAATGATATGAACATGATATATCTTAGTTTGTATATGAATGGGAGGAAACCATCAATTGAGAAAATAACATAATGTATAAAAGCAAAATGCAAAAGTTATTTGAAAAGTGCTTATATATGATAATATATGTATGATGTAGCCATATATAAAGTGAATTGGCATAAATGATTAAATAGACACCAAAAAGATATATATCTTTCATGAAAGTTATGCATTTGTGTAAGTAAGATATGAAAGTTAAACATGTAAATAAGTTATGAGATGATGAACATCATGTGTGTGTGTATATAAATATAAGCATGAACATAAATGGCTTTATAATGCCCGTGAGTCCGAGTTCTATGAATAGTACCTTTTGGGCCCGAATCGTGTTCCCTATAGTGCGAGGCACTTTCACGAGACTAGAAAAGGGGCGTATTGGTCATAAAACTTTGATAGGCCCAAAAATGGGTAAAATGAATGAATTTAAAAATTTAACAAAACCAATAAATCATTTTGGGTTAAGAACTAGTGAATGAGGAGATAAAATGAGGTTGTGCTAGGACAGCCCCAGGATGTGCTCGGACGGACTTGAAAATATCATACCCTAAACCTCAAAAATTTCAATTAACATGATGGAGAAGGAATTTTAATTTCTTGAGATCGTTCGGTATTTTTTCTAAATATTTTATTCTAGCGGGTGAATAGTGTCAAAAAGTCAACAGTGGAATTTTGACTTGAAATTTTATGTGGGCTTTAATGACAATAATTGAGGATTTTTAAAACTAAAATGAGTATTTTTAGAGGTCCAAAGAATTTTCTATGAATTTCTGAAATTTAAAAAGAAATCAAGAGAAAACGGACCGTTAGATCGCCACGTGTCACGATCGAAGACACCAACCTAAACCTATATAAGGGCCCACACATGTGAGGGTAGTCATATGTGTGAACTAACCTCTTCTTCCCCAATTTTCCTCCCAAGCTGATGCCATTAGCTCTTTCTCTCTCCCCCTTTTTTCTTCTCTTTCCCTCTCCTCCCACCACCAAAAATCACAAGTGAGGTATTATTTAGACCCTCTATGACCTTTAGAATTCAATTCAAGTGAGAAATTTGAGGAATTTGGCTTATAGATACAACCTTAGTGAATAGTGCTCTTTTTATTTGTAAGTGGTTTTAATCCAATTTTTATTTTTGTTTTAGGTAGTTTAGAGTATTCTAAGAATAACCATGGCTTTAGATTTTCATTTGGAGTTGTGTAGGATTTTTGAGAAATTTTCTAAGCTCATTTTGTGTATGTTTAGGGCAAAAGGAAAATAGTTAAGGAGAAGTCCAAGTTAGGCCTCTAAGTGATGGAGAAAAGGGTGTTTTCACACCCTAGGCATGTAAAATAGAGTTAAATTAAGTATGCCATATGTCTTGCTATGCAAATGTGCATGTTTTGTGTATGGAAATGCAAGTTTAGTGTGTTAGGCATAATATTGATGTAAACTAATGATATGACAATGTAAATTGTGTTAAAATAACATGATATGCATGACATTTAAGGGGGGAAATGTGGTGTATGTGTATATGCATGGTGTGGCTGAATGGGGTGTATGTATGCCATGGCATGGGTAATGGTGTATATGGCATGTAGGCACGACATTTTGAATGTAAATATTGTGTATTAAGCATGCCTTGAAAATGGGAAACCATGTTGACATGTAAAGTATGGAAAAAAGCAAATAATGGCCTAATTGAACATGTACTAGGTACCTAATTAATGACTAGGAAAAGGATTCTTATATGTGGGCCATTGGTGGCATGGTTATGATGACTGTATCATGTGATGTTATGTGAAAGATTGATGGAAGAACCATAGAGATTGGGTTGGTATATTGGATACTATGAAAGACACAAAATTGAGAATTTACCAAATGAATAGTAACATACTTGTAAATTGACCAAATGAATAGTGAATTTGGGGTGATAGGCTAAAATGGTTATTTTGTGTGAAATGTTACATGTACTATAATTCATTTCCATAATGGACATAAGACAAAGTGAAAAGGATGGTAGAGGACATAATTAAATAATGAATAGTAATTTAGCCGGTCAGTTAGACACCCACTGGATGGGTTGATTGGTCAACTAGGGAATTAGCAGCTGCTAGACAGTTTGGTCCTTTTAGGGCCATTGTTGTCTGTTGGATATGATGGGTGTAGCCGCCGAGGTTTTGAGATGAACCATGCACACTCGGGTATTGGGAGGTCCACCTGGGCTGATCCCTGCTACCCATTTGCTGTTTGTGGATATTGGGAGGTCCCTCGAGGCTGATCCCTGCTATTCCACTTATAGATATTAGGAGATCTACAGACTGATCCCTGCTATCTGCTAGTCCGATATTAGGAGGTCTTCAAACTGATCCTTGATATCGGGCGAGGTAGGTATAGCTACTAAGGTCTAAAATGTGGGCTACTGCATAGGATAGATCCCGCTATCTTATGTCTTAAAGTGTCATCTGTCTGCTGTGGGCCTAAACTGTATTGAACTTAATCATGAACTTAGATTATATTGACTTTGACTTGATAACAGAATGGAAGTGACTAGATAGGGGAAACAACATTTAGTCTGATATATTGTATAACCATATGGAATAATGTATCTATGCATGTGTATACATGACTTATTTGTGTGCCTGCATGTGTGACATACTTTATTTTATCTATTCCACCACTGAGTTATTCTCAAGGTGTCGGTGTTCTGATGCACAGGCTGTAGACTTATTAGCTGTCTAGCTTCAGTAGGAGCCAGTGTAGCTGTGCTAGAGTCTTTTGGGTACATTTTTGTTATTCTTTTGGTTTTGTAGATAGTCACTCATGTATAGTAGGTGTGAAGTCAGTAGTTTATATAAAGAATAGGACTGAGATAGTTAACTAAATGGCTGTATGAACCTATTTTAATGGATGTATGTATATAGTTCTATTTGTCTATATGTGGGTCTGAGACCCTATGTTGTTGTATTGGATGAATGATAATGTTTTGGGGGACTAGAAGGGTCTAGGAGCTGAGTTGTGGATGAAAACTGTTTTAGAAGTGTTTTTCATGTAGGAAAAATTTTTGATTTTTCACCCGGGCAGCTGTTATGGTGCCCGATTTTCTATAATTGGTTAACAAACCTATTCTGGTGTTTTAACAGACTAAAATAGGCAGTAATAAACGACTATAGAGTAAGGAACATTAAATGGTCAAGTTAAGTCAAAGTTAGTCAAAGTCACATAAAAGTTAAACGAATGTGCCCCAGGGAAATCCAAGGATGGGTAACCTACCGAGAAGTAGCGCTCTTTGTCTGTTTCCTTCAAATATAGGATGAGGGTGTTACATTTAGTGGTATCAGAGTGCATTTAGGCATTTCTATGCATACTGCACATAGGTGCATGATTCTAGGGGTTTTTTTGGGTTAAGCTACACTCCATGAAGCTGATAAGTGTTTTCTATACATTTATAGATACGATGAGTGAGCAAACCCCACTAGATCGAGGGGAAGAGGTGGCCAGTCATGCTCCTACCACCATTCATAGGCCAAAGGTGAGTGCAGCCACTTTGAGCCTAGTGATGCTACTCACCAACTGCCACCTCAGCCATAGCCTTAGGCTCTAGCCTCTTTAGCCTTGCTTTGGCAGATAGTAGACTTGTTGAGATACATGCAATACCTCCACCACCACCGCCAGCCCCAGTTCCTACTGCACCTCCTCTATCTCTACCAACTCCCCTAACATTGTAGAAGACTTACCTAGAGAGGGTTAAGAAGATAGGAGTAGTGGATTTCCTAGGTGTAAGGGAGGATGATGCAACGAAGGGAGGGTATTGGTTGGAGCAAACCATGAGAATCTTAGAGCAGCTGGAGTGTACAGAGGAGGAGCGTCTGAATTGCTTCACCTCCTTATTGTAGGAAGAAGCCTTCTATTGGTGGGATACACTGAAGAAGAGGAAGGTAGTAGCTGACGTTACATAGGAGTTCTTCTTAAAGGAATTTTGAAAGAGGTACATTCCTAAGTCCTACAAGGATAAGAAGAGGCAAGAGTTCTTCGATCTGAAATAGGGACGTAGATTAGTATCAGAGTATAAGAAGGACTTTGCTCATTTGAGTAGGTATGCAGCGAAGTTCATTTTGATTGATGAGGAGAAGTGCAAAAGGTTCGAGAAGGGCCTCAATATAGAGCTGAAGATACAGATTTCTATTCCTAAGATTAGAGATTTCTTTGAGCTAGTAGCTGCTGTGTATGATATGGAAGAGATGCTTCAAGAGAAGAGGTAACTATTCTAGAGGAAGAGACCCTTCACTGCAGATCAGACTAGCTCAGCCCCAAGAGGGGGCAAGAGACAGAGGGACTTCTAGCCTAGTCAATAGTTCTAGAGATAGACAGGCCAACAGTCCTAGAGTCAGGCTCCATCACATAGATCTAGTCAAGCTTTTCCTCCTAGGCCTTGACCACTTCTATCTCAGCAGGCCTTAAGTGCTCCGGTATCCATACCTAAAAGTGTAACCCCGATATGTGGGAGTTACCAGAGGAGACACTGGGCTAGTGCTGGCAGTTAAGATAAGGCGAGAGTTTTGTATGTGGACCCAAAGACCACTTCCAGAGAGATTACCCTTAAAGGCAGGCAGAGGCTATACAGACCCAATCATCAATTGTAGTAGCTCCCAATAGACCATCGAGATAGTAGAGGCAGAACCAACTGAGTACCGGTCAGAGGCTAGAGCTCTAACATGACAGTATGCTCTCCACACTTGGGAGGAAACTGAGGCTCCAAATGTCATCGCTGGTACATTTCTTTTATTTGATGCCCCACTATTAGCTTTGATAGATCCTAGATTGACACACTCTTACATTTTCACCATACAAGCACAAGATAGGGGACTTGAGCT
>CANXYI010170514.1:0-11539 GCA_948208565.1 Hura crepitans
GGTATGATGACTAGTTATAGGCCTAAGACCAATATGATTAATTAGTATTGCATGAATTTTTCTTTTATGAAATTGGGCTTGCATGTCCCAACCTTTTCTTTTATTTCTCTTTGTACTTATCTTCTCTCCCCTCACATGTAACATAAGGTATTCTCAATTATATGTGATGTAATAAGATTACTTAAAGTTAAAATTAAAAGAAGATATGCAAGGAGCAAAATGAAGAAGAAAGCCCACTAAGGAGGTCTAAGAAGAAATAGATAGAATTGTTATTTATTTCTTTTTGAATTTAAACGAGGTAGAAGAAGAAATAAATATAATTATTCTTTATTTCTTTTTGCATTTGCAATTCATACATACTACTGAGGGTCTAACCCAATTAGTTTCCTTGGCTCAGGAAATCAATGTAGTAAAAGACTATAACTAGATCATATATATATATATATATAATGCGATTAAATATGAATACATGATTTAATGTGAATAAATATGCATGAGCATTCCAAAGAATGCACCAACAATGTATGTTGAGACTTAATTAGAAGGAATCCCTCAAGAATATAAGACTTGCAAGCCTTTCGTTAATACGAAGTAAACCAGAGTTCTCTTTAGTATTGGGTTGTTGAGCATACTCAAGCCCATGCTACATTATATATCTTAAAATCATATTGATGGGTCCGTCTTAGCATGGTTATTAGTTTATTGATTATAGTCAAGGCTAATAATGTTAAGGCAAGATTAGGGAAATATGGGACACCCCCTACCCGATCTAGTTTCGAACCTGAATAGAAAGTGTGCACCAAAACTTAATATCCGAACTACCTTATCTTAACCTATTAAAATGTGTTTATAATTATTGTTATTCAAATGCTTGTTTTATGAAAATGCAAGTTTACAAAAACTTTTCAAAATCCAATTAGGAAATAGATTTGGGAATCCTCATTCTGAAAATCTGATAGCAAACAGCTTTATTAAGGCACTATCCCAAATTTTTCCTTTGACCTATATTGAAAAAAACACTTATATATTCATCTAAACACAATTCAACCCTTCAATGATCCTCTTATCACTCCAAATTAGACAACAACACAAAGAATGTCTCAACCTTAGGAAGAGATATCATACAAGTCAAATCATTTAAAAACCATATTCAATAAGGTTACAAGACATTTATAACATTAAAACAAAAATATTACACTTTGTAGACCTATTTCCTCTCTTTTACAACATAAGAGTTCTTCTACATTATTACATCACATAATTGATATATTTATATAACAAAATATATACTAAAAGACATGTCTTCACTCATAGATCTTGTCACACCAAAACATGGGCTTAACCTATTTTTCTTGAACTTATGCCTCGCAAGGAAAAAATGATGCCTTAAACGAGACCTTAATGGTGTAATCACTATGATATGCCATATCAATTTCATTATACATGTTTAGATATTTACTCATAAACATTTCAACATAATAAAAATCATATTAACATAACAATGAGCATGTACATGTATAACATAAGTGCTAAGTTATGTAGACATATATAAAAATGAACATTTTATGATATAATGCATGATTTCTAAGAATTGTACTTTACAAGGTTTTCTCATTAAGCATATTTCTTTTTTAGTAATTAATTCACCCATATCAAAGAAAACAAAATCCCATGGATAACAAGGCTAGATGCCCAATACGTCTTTTATATGACCCGAAGGTTATCTACCAACATAAGTCCAAAGATTAAACATAATGTAGAGCCATAGGTCAGCATAAATCATAAGTCTAAGACTGAGCATAGCATGAGTCAATGGACAAAAAGTTGTGTAGTGGCCTTATTGAACCATCTGGCGGCTGCACCTATATAAAAATATGTGCAGTGGTTCTATCGGACCAATCAATGGCTGCACTAGCAGAGAAATATGTGTTGTGGTCATGTTGAGCCATTGGATGGCTGCATCTATATAGAAATACATGCAGTGGTTCTATTGGACCCTCCAATAGCTACACTCACATAGTTGCTCGAAGGCTCAAACATAGTACCCATAGGTACCCTAGTAGCTACTAATAACCCTAGTTGACTAGTTAACCTATCTGACTAGGTTATTTTACTCTAATGGGCTATTAATTATAGTTATTAAACTTTTCTTCTAACTGTAGTCTATTTTTATTATATAGTCTATGTATGCCATTTGAAGGTCTTTTATGGTTTTTAAAAATCATATTCCCATGGTGAAATATGACATAGACATCGCATTCAAAAATCATGCACATATATGCACATATAACCATCATATACCATTTAGACACATGACATGTCCATTTCACTAAAAAAGCACACATATTGCTTTTTTCACTTTTAACTTTCTCATTAACATGACTATGAGTCATTTTTCATGACTAAAAAACTTAACATAGGCCACATATTTTTTGACCAACTTAGCCCATAAATGAGCATATCATATAGTCATTTTTGTCCCAAAAGCACATAATCACTTAACATTACATAGCTTTATATTCTTAAGCATTTTTAACACATGCAATAAACATTTTTATGCCTTAAATTGTTCTACCGACACATCATCCAAAATCTCAAGCATTCTTTTTGTCATATGCTTTATAATGCCATAATCTCATTACATCAATAATACATTTAACACATATAATAAATGCATATTAATGAAATATACACATAAGCATGCTTAACAACAATTTTGACCACTTATGTGTTTTCCTCTATGCACTCTATTTTTACACATTCCTCATATATAATAAATTCATACCATACACGTAATTCATGTCATAAACATAAAGTACATATTCTTTTCAAAAGCCTCACATAATGCACATCATCACCATTATGAACATCCACATTAATTTTGGCCACAAGATAGGTGCATTCACATGCATTTTTTTAATTTTCATACACACATCAAAAGACATGTAACATAATGGCATTATCATTAATTCACTTCATTTAATCATTAAATTCCCATTTTTCAAAACATACTTTTACATACATACACACACACATTTAGAGCATGCATTTATTAAACATATTATGGCGATTACACTTATTTTACAAGTCAAAATGCACACACAAGGTTTAGTCATACCTTCTCTTTCCTTTTATTACTCTATTTGTCGCCCTGCTCAACTATGAAAAATAGATTCAATTTATTAAAATATGTATAAAATTACACAATCAATAAAGATTAAAATTGATCACTAAGAACTACTCTTGGGCACCCAAGGAATGTAGAAAAAATGTCGAAGTTCAAAAAAACTTACCCGAACAAAAAATGGCTACTGTTCATTTGGTTGTTAAATTGAACTTTTTACTCGACTATTCTATGAAATTCCACTTCATACTATCTCTAGAGATCATGAAAGGGCTACCATTCAAATTTCATGGCATGATTTGGCCAATTAGGGGAGAAATGAAAAATTGGAAATAGGGGTAGAGTGGAGAGGTGTCAGCTAGACAGCAAAGGGGGAGAAGAGAGTGTTTTTTTACTATTCCTTTGTTGACCAATTTTGACTTATATAGGTGTAGGAATTTTGATGGATAAATAATTCTTTCTCCCTTTCTTTTATAATTTTAAAAATTGAACGAACCCTCTTTTCCTCTAATTTTTCTTTCAAAAATTACATAAATTAATACCTCATAAGTCTCTAAAAATAGCAGCTTGAAAATCGCAAAAAAAACAAAATTAAAATGCCCAATTTTATGTAACCCAATTTTTATAAAAATGCTTCCTAGCCTACAAAAATTCCAATTCCAATGCCATTGGACTCATTGGAATTTTTTAGTATAAGGTTGTATAGGTTTCATAATTTTCTAAGCAACTTTGAAAATTATTTATGGTTTAACTTTGCCTTGGTCACTATTCTTAAGACATTGCTCTAAAAACTTTCTTAGCATTTTTAACCAATCAAATAAACTTCAATTGATTCCAAACCTTGTCCAAAATTATTTTATGACTAGTACTTTTATCTAGTAACTTTAATGAACCCTGAGTCTATAGAGCACTATTCATCTTGGGAAAGTACTATTCATAAAAATCGAGATTTTTCGAGTGTTACAAAATATGTATGTGATACATATGTATCAAGTGTTGATAACCTAATGATCAGTAGTTGTATATGATGTAATTAGCATGAGATGCCTACCATTAAGTTAACTATTAGGCTTGTTAAGCATACTCAAGGCTTTAACCTTGACCAAAATGGATACTGACGCACTAGGAAAGCTTCCAACAAGCTTTCCCGGATCAATTAATGAGGGTTATTGATTTGTAATAAAATAGTAGGAGTAATGTACAATTTTGAAAGGCTTTAAAATTGTTGCATTCATATACATGATCATACTCTAACATGCTTTCATTTTTCACATGTAATATCACTACCATAATGTCTTCCAACTCAAATTGAGGATCCATACTTGAGGCCAATAAGTTTATTAGTTCTAATTACATAGATCAACTTAGAAACCTTAAAATTGTTTCAAGGAGTGAAAAGCTAGCCTACATAATTGAGAAGCCAGTACCCATTATCCCTCATGATGATGCTTCTACTGACAAGTAAAAGGCATATCTAAAGCATATAAAGGGCATAGATGTTGCTTTATGCATTATGCTAGCATCCATGTCTCTTGAGATATAGAAATAGCATGAGCTTATAGATGCTCCTATAGTTCTACTTCACCTCAAAGAGTTATTTAAGGAGTAGAGAAGGACTGAGAGTATAGAATGGTAGAGAAAACTTCAGCCACTTATCATGGGCTAATGATGAATAGGTATATAGAGCGTTTGGTAGCTCTAGGTTTTGTGATTGATGTAGACTTAAGTATAAACTTAATCTTACAAAGTTTTCCAAATAGTTATGCAAGTTTTATGCTTAATGATTAGATGAACAATATCACATCTAAAATTATTAAGCTAATCAATATGCTCAAGACTGCTGAAGGTACTATTAAGAAATAGTCTTCTAAGGTGGTCATAGTTGTCAGTTTATCTTCTTTTAAGGATAAGAAAAAGAATAAGAAAAAGAAAAAGACAATTGGTACCCAAGGTGGGATTGGCAAGAAGAAGGGAAAACAAGTTGTTGTTATCCCTTCAGCTACTAGAAAGAAGATAGCCACAGAAGGCACGTGCTTCCATTATGGAAAATTTAGGCATTAGAGGTGCAACTACAAGGCCTACTTAGAGTCTTGTGAGAAGGAAAAGCAACAAGTTACTTCAGCTTTAGGTATTAATGTGATTAAAATTATTACTAGTACTACCATTGATAAACAAACATGGGTATTAGATACCGAATGTGGTTCTCACTTAATTTCTTTTATGTAAGGATTAAGGAGCAGTAAAAAAGTAGAAAAGGGAGATGTGGACCTGTATGTAACAAATGGAGCAATGAGTAGGATCTCATATGCTTTGGCTATAAGATCTACCATGTATGCAATGTTTTGTATGAGACTAGATGTAGCATTCACTTTATGTGTCACTAGTAGATTCCAATCTATTTATGGAGAAGAACATTGGGTGGCTATAAAGAATATGCTAAAGTACTTGAGAAGGACTAAGGATCTATTCTTGATTTATAGAGAAGGAAATCTATAGGTTAGTGGGTATACTAATGTCGAATTTCAATATGATTAGGATAACTCTGAATCTCAATCTAGATACGTATACATTACATATAGAGGAGTAGTTGTTTGAAAGAGTACCAAAGGGGATATGACTGTAGATTTTACAATCGAAGCTAAATACATAATAACTTCTAATACAACTAAGGAAGCCATTTGGATTAAAAAGTTCACTATAGAACTTAAAGAGGTTCCAAGCATTGTTGATCTAATACCACTATATTGTGGTAACAATACGGCAATTGCATAGGCATGTGAACCATGGTCTCATCAATGATCCAAACATATTCTTCGGTGCTACCATCTGATTAGGGAGATCATTAGTAGAAAGGATGTGAAAATTGAAAAGGTTCTTATAGATTAGAACACAACTAATCTCTCACAAAGGCATTATCACAAGGAAAGTTTGAGCAACATGTAAATGCAATTAGCATTAAATACATGGGTGATTGGCTCTAGTGCAAGTAGGAGATTTTCAGAAGTATGCCCTAGAGCTTATGTAATAGGGTAGTATTCTTGTATTTAAACCTTGTGAATAATACTATAAGGCATTTTTCTTTATATCATGGTACTTTTATATATTACTTATAATTGTTTGTAATGTCTTAAACCATGTTATAATGTCTTTAGTATATAATCATAGTAGAGAGGAAATCATGAAGTGTTCATGATGTGAGATTCTTATTGCATGCAAATGTGATATACCTAAATATCCCTAATCATAGTATTAACAAGATAGGATATTGTTAATGTGAAAAGACTAACAAATATTATACTTTTTGATTAGATCAAGCAGTAGTTCTCACAAGCTATAAGCATAGATATGCTTAGAGTTAACATGTAGATGCGTACTTAGGAAGTAAGGATATTGGAGATCCACTACGAGATCTTCACATGGATACTTAATCTATGTCAGTGAAAGTATCTCATCATATTAGTGATACAAGTATCCTTAGACTTGAGAACACTAACTATCTTAAATGTAGAGTGACATACTTTGACTCTAAAACTTTTTCTTTAAATAAGATGTATACATAGTGAGGTGCTTAGGTATGGCATAACTTATTTAAAGATGTGGCAGTAATCAATAAAGGATTCACCACCCTAGATTATAGTGAGGGAGTTTATCTCACAGATCTAATGTTTAACATATATTTAGGAATCTCTAGCCAGAGCAAAGTGCCATGTGTGAATAGGATTCACTAAGGACATTTTTGCGATAAAGATAAAATTATTTGAATAAATTTGTTCAAGACTTAATTAGACATACTTAGTTAAGCTATGAGTTAACATAAGTCCATATTTAAAACTAGATAAGTTAAAAGATGGTGTAAAGAGTTTATTACACTGTAATTGTATGTGGAAGGGTTAAGTTAAACCACTTGACTTTCCAGCACTTGGGTTGTTATGATGTATGGCTAGATACCTTTTTTAATTGATATATTAATTCATGAATTGATATTGATTCAATGGAATTGAATCTATAAAGTCCCAGTTAGACTAGGACTCTAATTCACTCTGTACTGCCAAGCTATTCTTGAAACCTATACGGTAACACACATAAAAGGAGTTTAAGGAAGATTGAATTTTATAATGATATGAGATATCATTAGAAGATGAATTAAGAAGAGGAAATGAGCAAATGGGTTTAAGGCCCACTTGCAAATAAAAAAGTCTAAAAAATCAGGGTTTTTGGACTTGGGCCTTATTGAGTCCAAACTTTTAATTGTTCTTGCATCTGAATTTTTGTAGGCATTTAAAAGGTCTAAACAGCCTTAACTTAAAGTAATTATGAATACAAAATGTGGCCAATAAGTTCCATATTGGATTAATGAAAGTGGGGCCAAAGTAGATTGCACCTAAGCCTATTAAAAGGCTTATGTGCATAGGGCATAAAGAGGTCCAATTGATTGGTCCATTCTAGTTTCACTTAAGCTAGATTTTTAGTGTTAAAATCTAACATAAATTAGGTTTATTTATGATATAAATAAACCTTATTATAGAAGCCACCATAGGAAGACATTTACTACATAATTTTCGCATAGAATAATTAAAGCACATATTTTCTTCGTCTTCCTTCATCCGCTTGTAATTCCTAATAGCATCTAGAATTACAAGTTGATCTCTTCTAAAAAATTCTTGTGTGGATTACCTTAAAGGTATTCCTTAAAGAGGACCACTATGGTTTGCAACAACCTAGTGATAAGAGCTCACGAAAGAAAAATGCTATCATCCATTTACGGTAAATCATGAAACATTGCTACATTTAACTTTTAGGATAAATTTTAAATTATCAAGGTCCATTATCATTACTAGTTTCTCTCAACATTTTAATTTTTCTATTGCATATGATTGAGAAAAAGCAACATGTGGGTTCTTAATAATGCCATATGTCAACCATCCCTTAAAGTCCTTAATCATCTCACTACTGAGTCAAGCCCACTTATTTTCATCAAACCATGTTTAATTAGTGTTAACCAAACTCTCTTTAACCCTTAGTTACTATTCACTAGTATTTGTTTATTCCGTATTCAAATTTTATTTTTGATCTTTTGGCCTTAAAATGGTCTGAAATTGTTGCAATATTAAAGCTAAGCCCTTTTTATGAATTGTATTTTCTAAAAATCAAATTTATTCTTCCCAAGTCCTAGGAGTCTCAGGTGTACTATTTATTGCCTAGAAAGTGTTATTTACAAACCTAGGATTTTTAAGCCATTACACATGCCATAGTTAAAATAGTGACAAAATGGTATAATTATACTTAGACATTTAATTACAAGGCATAGACCTATTAAGCATTTTATAAGCAACTGTACATATGTATGCAAGAATGCTTAGGTTTTACGAGATTTTAGGATAGCAAAGCTATGTACATATAAAATGTAGACACTGATTTAGTTTCTTGATGCTTCAATCCCACCTCTCTTGATTAGTGACCACTAGATTTGTGTGAGAAAACACCATGTTAAGGATAATGTAACACCTTACATCTAACCCAAATGGAAGATGACACAAAACAAATATGGCTTAGATACTCTTTTTATAAACTTAACTAAACTTCAATTATGATTGATCATGACCACTTTGAACAATTCTATATCTCATCAAAACCTTAAGATAATACACTTAAGTAGCTTAGGCTCATCGTGTAAAAAAAATTCAATAGCATAAAAGCTACCTGGTGACAATATTCCAAAAATAACCTATAAGAAAAATCTCTACAATAACTTACATCACTAACTATATCAACTTAATCCATCCTCTCTATCTCAAACAACAAAACAATATGCCTCAATCAACTTATCAAAATTCATTATCTATTTTATCTATAACACCAAGACTATAATTACCATACAAAATCATCTCAATCATACATTCCTCATCATAACTTTAAGCATGTTTAAAAATATTACAAACCTATACTTAATATATTACAACCCACAACATAACATAATAAAATTAAAACTCTTAGGCATATATATACAATTACATATGTGTTGCAATGGTACTTTATCAAATGAACATATACACATTGAATATCCCAATTTAGAATCTTTTCCTTTATGACATAGCATCCTTATTAAGTAGATCACCTGTAGCTTCGGTTGCTTCTCTAACATATGAAAACATATACATCATAATACAACAACGATGTTAAGCAATAATACTTAGTGGTACATTCGAATAACACATAACGACATACATTATACACTTGTGATATCTCATAGCATAAGTATAACCTTCATGCCATAATGGAGTATGCATGTGTAACTTAGTTATTAATATTACATGCAGATCATATTCATGCTTTCGACTAATATATGCATAATATCTTAAACATGCCATCGCTATGTATAATTAAATCTAATTCATTTCATACAAGTAATAAAATAATCTGATATGCATAAACATTATTACTCTCATGTGATATGTACATCTATTTACATTGTACACATATGATGATTTACAATATATATTTATCCTTTATGGTATAAAGAAATATGTGAGTGCATATTAGCTAAAGTTATCACATGCATATGTCAATAAAACAAAACATGCATAAGCATAGAGCTTAATGGTGCATACAATAACATATGCTAAAGTCAAATGCATAATGCATTCATGAATTCATTATAACACATCTATGATATCATAAAAATGTGTGACAATTAGAACACAAAAGCATATACATGCAAACATCATCATAATAGGCAAGTCATCATGATATCATTCTTTATGTTAATTTTACATTACATTATTAATTTTAAAAATCTCATAACTAGATAATGGGATTTGGTAACCACAAAAGTCTAATTATGACCCGAAAGTCTAATAGTGACCTGAAGGTCTAGTAGTAACCGCATAGGCCTAATGTTTACCACAAAGGTCTGACAATGACTCAAATGTATAATAGTGTGACAAAAGGTCTAAAATCATAAAATGGCTTGAAGGCAAACATTGGCCTAAAGGCTTAAGTAGGTACACAAGTATCCTAGTAGTCGATAATCTATTGAGTTGATCAATTAAACTATTTAGACTAGGTTGTCTACTCTTATGAGCAATTCACCTTATCACATTAGGTTCACCTATTTAGCATAGCTTATGTTCGTTTTATGAAATTTTGGCTAACATATGATCATAAAGGAAACTATCATCATTTCTTTATTCTGTATATATCAATATATCTAATATATGCCTTAGTGGTTTCCAATACAACTTATTAAGCCATTTGACCTTTTGTCATCACTTAAGCAAAAGTATTCCTCTTATGGGCTATTTAGCCAATAAGCATATACCAAGACATTTGATCACTTCAATTAATCAATAACACAAAATAAACATGGCTTGAATTAATTTATTCATCAGTTACTTTAATTTAGCCAAATTACTCTCTTTCATATGCTTTCCTTATTACATTCTTAGGATACACTTTCACATGCTCAAAAGTCTAATTATTATGATAAATAAGTTCAATTCAAGAATTGCATACTCACACAGGGATAATAATACATTAATTACATGTCTCAATCAAATTTCACATTATATAAAAATTTTAGATATTTAAGGTTTAATATGCCTTAAGGATCTGAATCTATCTTATAACAGCCCTTACCCAATCCACCATCAGACTGAATAAGAGAAATAACATTAGTATCTCATTATCTTCTTATACAACATGCTTACAAGTTTATTTTAGCAAATCTATTATAGGTCATGTTTTAGCAAAAATTTAGTAGCATAACTATTATTTAGGTGAAAAACTAAAATTTTAACCTGCTTAAAGAACATTTTTATAACAATTCTACTCCTCATAACATCATAGTGGATCCTCCTGATCCTCTAAAATGCTCCCATCAATGGCATCACACACATATATTTTAATCAGCACATTAACAATTATATGCATAAATAAGTTATACATTTCACATACATTCATATTATATAACTTGTTTCTATCATTTACAAACCAGGATAAAATCTATATACGTAACTGAGCCCTAATCCGCACATTAACAATTATATGCATAAATAAGTTATACATTTCACATACATTCATATTATATAACTTGTTTCTATCATTTACAAACCAGGATAAAATCTATATACGTAACTGAGCCCAAACCTTTTTTTATACATGAGTGGCATTAAGCAAAACTATATGTAAATAGCACCCAAAAAAATGTACCATACTTGTGTTTGACTGCTACACTACTATTTGAGGCTGAGCTATAATCTATTGCAGTGATTGGAGTCCAGAATGTGGACTACTACACAAATTTTTAGTTCCCCTCTTAGTCCAGTGTCTTTAACTGTAGTCTATCTAGTCAACCTATTAAATTAAGTTAAATTAATGTACTGACCTAGTTGATATCAAATCACTAATTGATTAAAT
>CANXYI010170645.1:0-11124 GCA_948208565.1 Hura crepitans
GGAAAGAAAATAATGTGAATATTAATAATGTTAAACATATGAGATCTATGAGAGAGATTACTAAGTGGGGATTTAAAGTAAGAAAATGCACTGGGTTTAAGCTTCCTTCTAAACCTTCGTTAGTATAGTGAGCAGAATCACTTTCAAAGAGAATTCATGTATAAGTTGTAGAAAATCACGACCAACCTTCCAACGACAAGAATGGTGAGAACATTATAGCTGATGTAGGAATGGATAATACCTAAGAAAGGATTCAGTCAACTGTGTAAGTTAACAAACTCTCGAACTATATTTTTTTCCTACAATATGACATTATCTTGCTTAGTTTCAAATTGCCAAGGTGTGGCAAACCCAAAGCTCTTGAGGATTTTAAGAACAATGTCCATAATTATAAGCTTGCTTTTATGGCATTGCTTTAAATAAGAGTCAATGCTCATAAAGCAAATGATTTTATTAAAAAGACTAGGTTTGATAATTCTTTTCTTATTGAAGTGAAAGGCTTTTCGGGAGGTATCTGGCTTCTGCAGAAAGACACTATGGTAGTAAATGTTATTGAGGATAATAAATAGCTAATCCATGTTTCTATTATTGTTAGAAAGGGAACAGATTATATAATAGCAACATTTGTTTATGCTAGTCCGATTGTACTAGGAGAAATCTCCTGTGGCGACAACTTGATCCTAAGTTGAATTGAAGAGTATAATAGTCATATGTAGTAGATTGACTTGAATGGTTGTGAACTCATTAATTTGACACCGGTATTATCCTCACTATTTTGAATTTGACCTTTTTGATTTTAGTTTTAAGAAGTCTTGATTAACCATAATGCAGTGTCTTTTATTTGTTTGATGACGTTTAACAAACTATTAAATCTAGTAGGTGGTTCAAATCCAATCTCAAGATTAATCCCATAATTTTAAAGCTCTACTACATAACGTTCAACAAATTTTAACAATTCACCTCTTAATTAATTGATATATATATACATATATATATGTGTGTGTGTGTGTGTGTGTGTGTGTGTTTGTGTGTGTGTGTGTGTGTGTGTGTGTGTGTGTGTGTGTGTGTGTGTGTGTGTGTGTGTGTATGTGTGTGTGTGTGTGTGTGTGTGTGTGTGTGTGTGTGTGTGTGTGTGTGTGTATGTGTGTGTGTGTGTGTGTGTGTGTGTAAACATAAATGAAATTATTTATTTTAAAGGTGGTCTTGACAAAAGGCATTGAGGCTATAAAATGGAAGCCAATGGGTTAAGGAGTGGAAGTTTAACCTTATGGTTATTTATATTAATCTAGTGGTAGGTTAAGATGTAAAAACCCATCATCTAATATATTTGTACTGTAACCCACTAGAAGGTTGGTATTGAAAATCTTGACTTTGCAATTTTGCATACTAACCCACTATCGCATTAAAGGCAAATATTGCATTATGGGAAAAATGGGTATGTATTAAAGTAATGTTTTTAATCAAATTTTTATGGTTTTTGAGCATGGATATGCTAAAACATTTAAGGAATCATATGTATCATTAATTAGGGTCATTATATATGATAAATTCATATTGGAAGGGAGAAATGGATGAGAAAAAATGAAGAGAGAATATAAGCAAGAATTAAAGGATTTTTGCTTGGGCTTAGATATAGGCTATTGGATCTCTTTTAATGAAATGATCTTAGCCCTTGATTACTAGCATAAATACCAAATTCCAATTTCTTTCTCTTTTCCTCTTTTTCACGTTAATAGCTCAAAAAGCCATTTTAAGGCTTCTTAACCTTTCTTTTCCAAATTTCTACCAAAACTTACCCTAAATCCACTATTTATGAAAAAAAGATTCAGTTTTTACATGGTATGAGAATAAGTTCTGAAGGCTTAATTAAAAAAAATTAGGTGAATAATGCATGGTGAATAGTAACTCAAATTTGTAAAAGGTAAGATTTCTTTAATCTAATATTTTTTTTTGGTATTCTATAAGTGCCCAAGAACATATTTATCAAGTTAAATTTGAATTTGATGAGTCTATGAATTATTATGCATTTTTAAATATTATGGGTGAGTAGTTATCATGTATCGGAGAAAGAGTTTATTTTCAAGGTTTAATGTTTTTCAAAGATGCAATAGGATGCCAATAAGTGATTTATCAAGTCAATTTGAAAAATTGTTGGCTATTTGAATTATTAGGAATTTTTAAAGGTTATGGTGAATAGTAACTCCAAAATTTTGAGGATGAGTTGTTGGATGATTTTATATTTTTCTAAGGTCCCTTAAGTGCCCAAGAATTGATAATTAGGGTTATTTTTAATTATGAAATCATATTCCAATTATTGTGAATTTTTCATTTGTGGATAAGGTTTATGATTAAAGAGAAAGAACCAAGGGCAAAAGGAGGAACTAAAGGCTTGATAAGTCTTTTAGAAAGTAATAGAGCCTAATGAGGTATGTGTATCCCTTATAGTATGTGTAATTGAATCAAGTCATGCTAAATTAATGAAATGTTCTAATTTACATGATATGCATATACGAGTAAAAATGTGTTAAATGTTGGAATATGTGTAATTAATGACATTAATTAAGACATATGGCATGTAAGATGTACAATTAGGCATTTTGAATGATATGTATGCCTAATTAACATATAGAAATCATTTTGTGTCAATAATGACATTATGTGTATTAATGTGCCTGATTAAGGCATATAGTGCTTAATGTAATAATTAAGTATAAAAATGCTTAAATAGTTGATAATTGGTATATTTGGAATATGTTAGAATGCTTGGAAGCTTATGAACGATTATGGAAGCTAAAATACTTAATATGTGTATTATTGTATTAAGTAAATAATTTATGGAAATGATAAAGATTATGCAAAATAATGAGTTTTAAACATAATCTATGATAAATTGAATATGTTTTGCATTATGCATAATGCTTAAATGTTGTTTGGGGCCATGTTATGAGTGTTAACCAAGTGGGTCACAATGCCAATCTTGGGTGTGCAATTATTGAGTGCAAGTAAAGTTATGCTAAGTAAAGAATAGATAAGAGAATTTGGTATAACTTTGAAAGAAAGTTAAATAATGATAAGTAATGTTCATGTACAAGTGATTATGTTCACAATACATGCATGTTATGTTGTTTTAGTAGAATGAGCATACAGGTAAAAATGCACATAAATAGAATGTATTGTGAAGCACTAAGTAAGAAAAATGATGGATTTATGGCTTAATGGTTCAATGGTCTTTTAGGCCATATTAGCTTATGCAATTAGTTATGTACATGATTTTATTCATTAATATGTGATTATGGCATAGTATATTGTATTGAGTGCCAATGTATGCATGAATGGTATGTATGGCTGAATGATTTCTTTGTAATGTATGTACGTGAAAAATAATAAATTGTTAAAATGGTGCATATGCATGTCATACTTATTGTGTTTGGTGATAAACATGATTAAAATTATATATGGATAAAGTTTAAGACTAGAATGGGTTCTAAACACATAATGAGCCTACATGAGGCCTTACAACACTAAGTTTGTCATAATGTGTGTCTTGATGAACATTCGAACATTTTGTATCTTGGATGAGCATATGCTATGAATGAATGTGAAAATGACAATTATGCAGTGCAAAATAATAAATAAGATGGAAAATGGTGGTTTAAGGTGTGATGGCCATAATCCATATATTTATATGTATATCTCTCATATGCTTACTATTGATGATGATTATCCATAAATTGATGCTTATGATTAAATGGGCATAAGAAAGGATATGTAACATAATTGAAAATGATTATGGATGTTTAGAGGTTTGTGTCCAAACGGTTATGTATATGGCCAAAAAATGTTTTGAGACACATTATGTGCATGTATGGGGTAGTACACCATTAGGAAATGCCATGATACGTTTTTTGATGAGATTGGAACATAATGCATCTTGAATGAGCTTATGCTATTATATGAATGAATATGGCAACTCTACAACATAAAGAAATAATACACTTATAAGAGTAAATGTAATGTTGATTATGTGTAAAATGAGGAAATGTAGAAATATGTATGTATGTGGGCATGGTTGAATGGCCTATAGTATAAAGTTGTGTGTATGATGTATACTATGTATGCTAGGAATAATGCATGACCCTATAGATGAGACTGATCATGTGAACATGTAATGACATGTGTAAAATAATGGGAATCTATATGAACTATCAATGTATGAATGATGAATTGATGATATGAATGGCATGTGGTAGTTGTAAAACACCATAATGCACAAAAGAGATAAAGAGATGATTGAATGGCCTAAATGTGACTTGGTCTCTTGATTTATTATGTTGTAAAGCCTAAGGGCTTTACATATGTTGTTGGTGATGCTTAAATGCACCTAAAATCTTATAGAAGCACGATATGATACTTAAAGCTTATGAAACTTTAGTTATGAGTTACAAAGAATGCATGATCATAATATATGTAATCATGTGAAACATAATTAAGTATTGGCCTATAAGACTATGACAACTTAGATTGGATAGGTTAATCGAATAACTAGGGAAATATAATAGTTACTAAGGTATATCAATGACAATTATGCGAGTACAGTTGTGTAAGCCACTATTCGGTACTACATAATTATGCAGGTGCAATAGCATAAGCCACAATTCGATACTGCATAATTATATGGGTATAGCCATGTAAACCATGATTCAGTACTGCACAATTATGCAAGTGTAGCAGCGTAAGCTATGATTTAGTACCGTACAATTATGCAAGTGTGGCTGTATAATCCATGATTCAGTATTGCACAATTATATTAGGCTTTTGGGCAATTACATTGTGCCTTTAGGCAATTATATAGGGCCTTTAAGCAACATGGTGGGCCTTCAAGCATTATACCCCATTATCTAGTTTGGATTTGTTGTATTTTATATATAGGCAAAATAAAGTCAATAAGAACTTAAGAAAAATAAATAAAGAAATATAAGAAAAGACTAACAGTATTATAGAAATGAGATGTTATAATTAAAGAATATAGTTAAGGACGACAGGTTCTTACTTATGTCCCATATTACATGCCATCCATGTTTTGATTTTAATTATTTTAATGTTGTCTTAATTTCTTATGCTTATACACCTAGGCTAGTAATGTTGACTCTTTCCACATTAAAGTTTCATATGGCATATGACTCTATTTTGTAGTATTTTATATGTGATAAATAATATGAATATGGATATTTTAAGGATCTAAGAACATTATAATGCATGTGATGTTGTAATTGATTTCATGTAAAGTAGATGATATGGTTAATAATTAATTAAACTGCTAAATCTACCATTTTATTACATGTTTAATATGTACCATACTATACTGGATACACCACTAAATTGCAAGGCTTAGTGCATCATTAGTTTATGATGCGCAGGTATCGGGAATGCTCGGAGAGAAGAACCACCCGACTATAGATGATATGGGATTATATGAAAATGATGCTGGCTACAGTTTTGTATTCTATATGTATAAAGTATATGAAAAGATTGTATGAGCAATAATATGTATATTATTGTAGGGATTATGGGCCTATAATGTATTAAAAATTATGTGGACTTATATGTGTATATATGTGGGTATGCCATAATGATTTATGAGATGTTGTGTACGTATCGATTATAATGTATATGAGATAATTGTTGAAATTTATTTGTATTGTGATTGAGATGGTAATGAGTTTTGGATGGTCAGACGGACCAAGTTGATATTGAGATATGGTTTAATATATTAGAAGTGTGTTTTTATGCCAGTTACTATTTGGGATAATGTCCCAATGTAGCCATTAGGCTATCGAATTTTTGACACAAGGACCCTATTAGTAAACCTTATTTGAGATTTTTGTTAACTCTAGCTTTCATAAGTTCTATGAACTAAGAACATCTAATTGATTAAAATGGAAATAAAAAGGATTTTAAGTAAATTGGATAAGTAGATAAGATGAAGTATGGTTATGTTTTGCTCCTTATTCAGGTTTAGCAATTGGACATCTAAGGGCTACTATAGTATCTCTTTAAGAAACATTATATTCCTATGTTGCATGGAAAATACCTTTGTAAAATCTATCTCCCAAGACATAGGAGGAGAGAGAGCATATGAGTAAGATCCCATATGCTTTAGCTATAGATCTATTAATTATGCAATGTTATGTATGAGACAATATATAGTATTTACTCTTAGTGTCACGAGTAGATTCCAATCTATTTATAGAGAAGAATATTGGATGGTTGGGAAGAATATCCTTAAGTACTTAATAAGGACTAAGGATTTATTCTTTATTTATGGAGAAGGAGATTTATAAGTTAGTGGGTATACTAATGCCATCTTTTAATTTGATAAGGATGATTGTAAATCTCAATCTGGATGTAGATACATTATGTGTGGAGGAGCAGTTGTTTAGAAGAACCACAATCTCATTAACAATCCAAACATGTTCCTTGGCACTACCATCTAATTAAAAAGATTATTGGTAGACAGGATGTGAAAATTAAAAGGGCCCCTATAGATTAGAACATAACTAACCCTCTCACAAAGGCACTATCACAGGGGAAGTTTGATCAACATGTAAATGCAATGGGCATTGAGTACATAGGTAATTGGCTCTAGTGTAAGTGGGAGATCGTTAGATGTATGCCCTAGAGCTTATGTAATAGGGTTATATTCAAGTGTTTAAACTTTGTGAATTAATGTTAAAGGCATTTCTCTTTATATCATGGTACTTTTATATATTACTTATAATTGTTTGCAATGTCTTAAACCATGTTATAAAGTCCCTAGTATAAAATCACAGTGCATAAGAAATCATAAAGTGTTCATGATGTGAGATTTTTATTGCATGAAAAAGTGATATACCTAAATATTCCTAATCATAGTATTAATAAGATGGGACATTGTTAATGCAGATAAATCAGTACATGCTATCTTTTTGATTGGATCAATCAGTAGTTCACATAAACTATAAGCTTAGAGATGTTTGGAGTAAACATATGGATGCTTATTTGGGAAGTAAGTACATCACAGACCCTACTATGAGATCTACACATGGATTCTTAATTAATGTCAGTGGAAGTATCTCATCATATCAAAGGTGCTAATATCCTTAGACTTCAAATTACTAACTATGTTAAATATGGTGTAACATACTTTGACTCTAAAGTTTTTACTTCTAACAAGTATACATAAAAAGGTGCTTAGGTATGCATGACATATTTAAAGATAGGGTAGTAATCAACAAAAGATTCACAACCTTAGATTATAGTAGAGAGTTTATCTCACAATTTTAGTAATCTTTCTTCAAGTATCTTTAGCCAAAGTAAGATGCCATGTATGAATGGGATTCACTTAAGGCATTTTTAGAATAAAGGTAAAGTTATCTAAACAATATGTCCAAGGCTTAATTAGACATACTTAGTTAAGCTTTGAGTTGACACAAGTCCATACTCTAAACTAGATGGGATAAAAGATAGTGAAATGAGTTTATTGCACCATAACTGTATATGGAAGAGTTAAGTCAAACCCCTTGAATTTTTAGCACTTAGGTAGTCATGATACATAGCTAGATGTCTCTTTTGTCTTCTATGATAAGTGACATATCCATTAGTGAATTGATATTGATTTAATAAGATTGAATTTATAAAGTCATAGTTGGACTAGGACTCTAATTCACTATACATTGCCAAGCTGTTCTAGAAGTCGATAAGGTAACTCACATAAAAGGAGTTTGAGAAAGATTCAATGTGATTGAATTTTCTAATGATATGAGATATCATTGGAAGATGAATTAAGAAGAAGAAATAAGCAAATGGGCTTGGGGCCTACATTGCAAATGAAAAGTGTAGAAAATTAAGGCTTTTGGACTTGGGCCTTATTAAGTGCAAATTTTAATTGTTCCTGCATCTAAATTTTTATGGGATTTTAAAAGGTTTAAAAGGCTTCAAATTAGAGTAATTATAAATCCAAATGGGGCCTCGGAGTACTATATAGGATTAACAACAGTGGGGCCAAAGTAGATTGCACATAAGCCTATTAAAAGGCTTATGCACATAAGACAAAAAAAGGCCCAATTGATAAGTGCATTCTAATCCGACATGGGGTAGATTTTAAGTGTTAAAAATTTGAACTAAATAGGGTTTATTTATGATATAAATAAGCCTTATTGTTACAGCCATAAGGGGGCATTTTCTATATTAGAAATTTCTGCATAGAATAATTGAAAACATGTAAATTTCTTCTTCTTCTTTCATCCGCTAGAAAATCCTACTAGTACCTAGATTTTCAAGTTGCTCTCTTTTAAGAAGTTCTTATGTGGATTACCTTAAAGGTGATCCCAACTAAGGATCACTAAGATTTGTGACAACCTGGTGAGAAGAGCAAAAGAAAAGGAAAGCTGCTTGTTGGAATCATGTAGAAAATTTACGTTAAATTCTTATTCTGTGATTTCATCTAATATAATATTTTTGTTTTCAAAATTTTTGACACACAAACCTTTGCTGGGATTCCATGGATGTTTTATTTCCATTGCACATAAGTCTATAGAAACTAACAAAAGAAATATTCAAATCTTGATACATCTTAGTGCTACCAAGATGCATAGCATAAGGAGCACTATGAGCTTTTTATAAAATCTGCTTCTTCAGCTCTTCAACATCTAATGCACATATCCTATTGTGGTAGTATAAATAACCATTACTCTTGATCTCATACTTAATAGGCTTCCCTTCTTAGATAGCACTTATCACACTTATTAGCTTATGATTATCTTTTTATGAATCTTTCGCTTGCTACAACAAACTGGGCTTCACTTATAACTCAACCAATATGGCACCATCATCCATCAGATTAAGCATGACATTCATAGCCCTTATAGCTAACATAAACTTCCTATTAAGAGCATTTTCCACTACATTAGGCTTCCCTGAAAGATAATTAATCAAGCAATCATAATCATTTATCAATTCCATCTAGTATCTTTGCCTCAAGTTTAGCTCATTCTGTGTAGAAAGATACTTTAAACTCTTGTGATCCTTATAAACATAAAACTTTTCTCCTAGAGATAATGTCTCCAAATCTTTAGAGCAAAAGCAATAGCTACAAGCTCTAAATCATGAGTAAAGAAGCTCTTCTCATAAGGCTTTAGCTATCTCAAAACATATGCAACAACTTTGCCCTCTTGTATCAGAACACACCCCAAATCATTATGAGATACATCACTGTAGATAGTGAAATCCTTCCCTATCATTAGTTGTACAAAGAGAGGAGCCTTTGTTAACACAACTTTTAGCTTGTTGTAACCCTTCTAACATTTGTCATCCCAAAAAACTTACTTTCCTTAACTAGTGAGTTATTGATGTTGTAATCAAAGAAAATCACTTGATAAACTATCAGTAGTAACTCACCAAACTTAGGAAACTTCTAATTTATGTCGTGTTCTTTGGTGCCTTTTATTTTATAAAAGATTTAATCTTTCTATAATCAACCTATATACCTTTTGTATAAGCTATATGTCTTAAGAAAGACCCTTTACTTAGCCAAAACTCACATTTGCTAAGTTTGGCATAAAGCTTCTCATCTCTCAAAACTTGAAGAACTATTTTCAAATGTTGTTAATGCTCTTTTTTACTCTTGGAATACATAAGAATATCATTAAAGAGTATAATCAAAGAAGACTACCACAAATTACTCTAAGAAAGGTCAAAAGAAATAATTCATGAGATCCATAAAAGTTATAGAAGCATTGGTAACCAAATCACATTACTAAAAACTCATAATGGCCAAAACATATTCTATAAGTAACCTTAGCCACATTTGCCTCCTTAACCCTTAATTGATAATAACCAGAACTCAAATTAATCTTGGAAAACACCTAGGCTCCTTTAAGTTGATAAAAAATACCATCAATCCTAGGTAGAGGATATTTGTTCTTGAAGGTCACTTTTTTAAGCTATCCATAATCCACATATAATAGAAGAGAACCATTATTCTTCTTAACAAACAAAACTAGTGCTCCATAAGGTGATACACTCGACCTTATAAAACTCTTGTCAAGCAATTCTTATAATTAGATCTTCAACTATTTTAACTTCACTGGAGCCATACTATACGAAGCTATAGATATTAGTGTAATGTTAGGTAAAACCTCTATATTGAACTCGAGTTCCAATTTAAGTGGTAAACTAAGCAACTCTTTTGTAAAAAAATCTACACACTTTGACACTATTGGTATAACACTAGCTTCTAGCTCTCTATTACTAGTATCATGCCTATGTGCTAAGAAATCTTGGCAACCTTTTCTCAACATCCATCTAGCCATAATAGCTATTACAACAATAAAGAGAAAGTTTATCCTCTCATCTACAACTGTAATATTTACCCCATCATCAGCGTTGAGAGTTATCTGCTTTTATCCATAATCCATAACCATTTGATACTTAGACAAACAATCCTTGCCTAATATCAAATTAAACTCAAAGAAAGATGAGATCAGCCAAAAACTTGTGTCCTTGCCCCATCAAGAGACACTCTTTGTAAACTTTGTTCATAATAACATGTTAACATATGGCCATAACTTTTATGTTTAGGATTTCTTATCATAATCCCTAGTCTAATGCCCCTATAAAGAATATATAAGAGTGTGTAGATCTCATATCAATCAATGACAAAGTAGGAGAATCAGAGAGAAGAAAGGTACCTGCTATCACATTAGGCAAATTTATCTCTTCTTTAGCTTGGATGGGTATTGCCTAGCTGGCACTCTAGGCTTTGTTCTATTCTCAGCCTTAATTCCTTGGGTACTTATTGCCTTTTCTTCTTGATCCACTATCTGAGCTGTAGCAATAATAGGTGTAAATCCTTATCCACCATCATGCTACTTTGGGCAATCTCTAATAAAATGACCTATTGTAATACATCAAAAACAAACTCCTATCTTAAATCTCTAACACTCCCCTTTATGTCTTTTATGGCATGTTAGATACTTAGGCAATTGATTACCTTGAGCTGTGGAAATTGGAGCATTAGCAACTTGAGACTATTACTATTTCACTTTACTCTAAGCCTCTAATCATTGCTTCTATGACTATCCTTGA
>CANXYI010170646.1:0-22745 GCA_948208565.1 Hura crepitans
AAATGATCTCTATCTGAAATAATAGCTACTGCCACACCATGAAGTTTCACAATTTCATCAATGTACAATCATGCTAGTTTCTTTAGGGAATAGTCTATCCTTATAAGAATAAAATGTGCTGTCTTGGTTAGTTTATCTATAATCACCCACACAATATCACACTTTTTCTTAGTTAATGGTCATCCCATCACAAAATCTATTGTAACTTTCCCCATTTCCATTTTGGTATTGCTATTGGATGTAACAATATAGAAGGAGCTTGATGCTAAGCCTTTACTTATTGATATGTCAAAAACTTAGCTACATATTTAGCCATGTCAAGCTTTATCCCTAACCACTAATAATGAGGCTTTAAGTCCATGTACATCTTTATATAGCATTAATGTATGGAATAGAGATCTTTATGTGCCTTTCTCAAAATTTGTGTTCTTAGGTTATTTATATTAGGTACATACCACTTGCCATTATAATAGATGCAACCATCCTCTCCCAGCTCAAACTCCATGGTTTTCACCTTTTTGATGTTACTTATTATCCATGTCAACTGTCTATCTCATATGTATGCCTTTTTTATCTGTTGATTAAAGTTGGGCTTGATTTGTAATTTAGCAAATATGGCATATTTCATTGTAAATTCCATTCTAACATTCATCACTCTCATTGTCATCATGAATTTTTTGCACAATACATCTGTAACTACATTAGCCTTTCTCGAGTGATAGTTTATCAGGCAATCATAATCTGTGATCAATTCTAACCACCGTCAATGTCTCAAGTTCAATTGCTTCTTGTGAGGAGATATTTCAAACTCTTATGATCAGTGTAAATGTAACACTTTTCACTATACATATAATGCCTCCAAATTTTCAATGTAAAAATAATTGTAACAAACTTCAGATTATGTGTAAGATAATTCCTTTTCATGTGGCTTTAGCTATTTAGAAGCATAAGCAACTACCTTACCCTCTTGCATCAGTACATATCTAAGTCCATTATGAAATGCATCATTATAAATGACAAAGTCCTCCCCCTATTAAGGTTGAACAAGGATGGGTGTCTCAGTCAACATTGTCTTCATTCTATCAAAACTCTCCTAACATTTATCATCCCATTCAAACTATACATTATTCCTTACCAACCTGGTCAGTGGTGCTGCAATCATTGAGAAACCCTTTATAAATCTTTTATAGTATCCAACCAATCCTAGTAAACTTCATATCTCATTTACATTTCTAGGAGGTTCCATTTCAACACAACTTTAACCTTGTTGGGATCTACTCTTGTAATGCTCGTGTTTTGAGGCTTCGAGAATAATGCCACTAGGTTTAGGAAGTGTCCCAGGGATCTCGAGTCACTTGCATAAAAAATCGAGGTTATGACACTAGTCATGAAACTTTAATGGGCTTTAATTTGATGAAAGAGGAAAATTTTAAAAATTTAGCAGAACCAATAATTCATTTCGAACTATAAGTTGCCCTTTTAAGCAATAAAATTTTTTTAGGTCAAGAATGACCCAGGATATGCCTAGATAGACTCAAAAATAGTGGACCTTAAAGCTCAAAAATTCCACAGAGTCCATTGGTGAAAGAATTTTTTAATTCCGAGGTCGTTTGTAAATTCTCATAATTTTTTAGGTTGGTATGCAAATTGAGGTAGTCTTAAAACTACCTTTTAATTGAATTTGGTTACAAAAATTTACGAGTTTATAGATTGGATTAAAATATAAATTTTAAAATAAAAGGTGAAATTTTTCGAGGTTCATGTGAATTTTGATGAATTTTTGAAGTTTGCCAAAAAATTGAGACGTTTTAGGATGGATCGGGTGGCTGTAGAACCCACCCACACACTTGCCAACTAGCCTTGAGCCCCTAACATGTCACCATAAGCTTGGACAAGTGGATTTCCCACCTAAACAAAAGAGGATTCTTTTCCTCTTTTCTTCCTAATGAACAGCACCATAACCAGAGGTGGTGGCCATTTCCACTTTCTTCATTTAGTTCCTTCTAGAATTTCTGGGTTCTTATATTTATTTTTGGATGTTAAGGAAATCTTAGAAGAAGAATCATGGCTAAAAGGAGTCTTCAGCTATTAATTAAAATTCATGGAAGTTTATAGGATAGAAGAAGTCTAGTAAGGCACCTTAGGTGAGTCCTCTTACTTCTTCTTAACGTTTTCCTATGATTTTCTAGCTAGAAATTGTTAGTTAAGGAACCTAACATCTATAAGGATGTGTGTTCATGGTGTTTAAAGGAAATAAGGGAAAGGAAAAGCTTGATAATGGTGGAGAAATCTTTTATGAGGGCTAGAAGGAAAGTGTTGGGAGCCTTAAAGTGGAGGCAATTTCATCTCCAAGTGAGAGAGGTAAGTGAATTCAAGAATTTGCTTCATGTCATCTACTTTTTAGTGCTAGATTCTTTCTTAGGAATATTTATATTTCAGTTATAAGAAGGAATTGACCTTGTAATAGCATGGAATGCTTGTTGGTCAAGAGGTTAAACTCATACTTAGTGTGTATATGTAAGGCTAAACTTGGTGTTTGTGTGATTGGTAAAAACTATAGGTTCCTTAGTAATAGTCAATTAATTAAATGGATTGATAGGGATGTATATTTCATGAGTGGTTGAAAGTATTAGCATAGGTTATATAGGTGTACAAGAGTGATCACATGATAAGAAATGATGTTTAAGGCTTAAATGATTGGTTATGTATGTATGTACATGGTTGGTTAGGTTGGCATGTGAATGAATGTGGGATGTTATTGATTAAGCTATACTAGTATGTATGTTAGTTTTATGTTATATGCATTATGGATTTTGTATGTGACAAGCTTGTATAATGCATGGAGGTATGAAAGGCTAGGTGTGGCTGAGGCATAAAATGGGCCTTTGCTTTGGTAAATAGCATGAAAATGTAAAGGTATATGTGTAAGTATACTTATGCTATGGATAAATGGGTAATTGTATGATGAACACTATAAGGATACATGATTCAAGTAAATGGCTAGTTGTACCTGAGAGCTAGCTTAATGGTAATGGCATTACAAAGTGCATAATATGTGTATAAAGTTATGTGTATTGAAGCATGAGCATGAGAGCATGACTAGATTAGCTATTTTGGCATAAATAAAGTAATATGTATACCCTAAGAAGGCATGTCATGTAATCAAAAAATGGTATCAATAATGAACTTAATTTGGCTAGAAATAAAGTATAAATAGTGGCTTGTAACTTTTCCTAAAGGCTATAGTTTGTAAATGGAATATTTATTATGAAGTGTGCCTGTGAGGGCTATGTTTGGGGATTAAATGTTATGGCATTTTGAGCCTATATTTTGGCCTTGTAAATGGCCTATGATTTGTTAGCTTAGGGCCTATAAACTAGATGTGAATAATCTTGAAAAGTACATAGAAAAAGATTGAAAAATAAACTTAGAAAGGTTAGTAAAACCTTGCTACAATGACCTATAACTGTCTAAAAATGACCATTACCAAAACTAATAAATCCATTAGACAGTAAATGGCATAAAATTGCGAAATACTTATGGAATAAAATCTAGCATAATATATCATAATTATTGGCAATTATGCCCTTGGATATATTTTCTGATAATTCACCCAGTATAGCCTATTTATGGCTATACTAGACTAGGCTAAATTTCAATTGTGCTATAAAAATTATAACTGTCTATTTTTTAATTTATAATATTATAAAAGGTTATTCTATAAAGAAATGGACATAAATTGAGGTTAAATGGCCCATTAGATACACACCTACTGAATTGATTGACCGATCAACTTAGGGATCCTTAGCAGCTGCTACACTATCTAATTTTCGAGCATGGCCGATACAGTGGCATATGTCACCATTAGGGCCATTGTACTAGTTTGTTGGATAGATAACTTTCTATCCTTTACCACTTGATGCCAGAATTGATATTATCGATGCAGTGGCATAGGTCCTGGGGGGCCACTGCACTAGTTTATTAGATAGACCAGTCTAATGGGTAGACACAGTAACTCTATCACTAATCTTTTAAATGATGCCAATATAGCAGGGTAGCTCTCAAAGGGCCACTACACTAATTTATTAGATAGACTAGTCTATTAGGCAAATAACCCTTCATTATTCGCACTTTAGGTGCTAGTATTTAATTGAGCCAGTGCAGCAGCATAGGTCCAGAATGGAGATCACTACACTATTATATTTTTCTCTTTAGATATAGTGTCTATCAGGGTTATCTCCTGAGATGGGCCAATAGAAGCAATAAATAAGTTTAATATAATTGATATATGGCTCGAAATATAACATAGGGGTATTTTTGTAATTTTTCATTAATATTGTTTAAGGGCTTAATTTGTAAAGATTATGTATGTAATGAATAGTAATGGTCCTAAAACATAATTTATATGAAATATAATGATTAACTAGATAATTTACAGACAGAAACACCCTAGGGGTAAAATTGTAATTTTGCTAGTTAATTTTCTAAATTGAACTAGGATATCAGAACAAGATAAGAATATGAGTATAATGCATGAATAAACTATTAGACATATTTTAAATGTTTGAATTCAACACTGAGTATCATATACTCAGCATGCCTATTTCGATGTACAGGTAACAAGAACAAAGGACTTAGCTTTATAAAATGTGTCAAGGAGTTAAAAGGTCAATTTGTAAAGGTTAATCATGTGTATCTGTATAGCTTTTGCACTCTATGCACTTAGGTGGGGAAAATGGGTGTTGTATATAAGAGACACAGGGTTGTATTTGTGTACAGATGACTGTGTTGTGATTAATCAATTGTTAACATTTTGTGTATGTATGCCATATGTAGATGTTTGTTTGAGCATGAGCCTTTATGTGTATTCTTGATTATGGCTTGGGGTTGGTTATGGCTTGGGGCCTTTGATTGATATTGATAGATGTTAATGATAGGATGATATTTAGGGGACTAGAAGGGTTAGTGAGATGTGTTAATCTATTATAGAAGTGTTTTACATGTTGAAATGATTTTAGCATAGTGATCTAAGCGGCCGTTATGCTGCCAAACTTATAGGAAATATCTAGCAATGTTGAAATCATTCTGTAGTAACATGAACATGATGACGTGAACCTAAATGGGTTATAAGAATAGACTTTATAGTGTTTAGAGTTTGATAGAATTGATTAGTACAACCTAAGTAAAAGTTAAATGATTAATCGTGAGGAAAGTTAAGATGGGTGACCTGGCAAGGACTACACTACTTATTAGGTTTCTATAAGAATCTAGTGGGGTTGTTGAAACTTTGATGCCCTCTACTGACATAATATAGGCTAGGAAAGCCAATTCTTTTAGCCATAATTCACATTTAATTAGTTTAGCATACAACTGCTTCTGTCTCAGAGTCTATAACACTACTTTGAGGTGTTATTCATGTCTCCTCCTAGTCTTAGAATACACCATTATATCATCAATGAACTCTACCAAAAAATGATCCAAATATGGTTGAAAAACCACATTCATTAAACTTATGAAGGCTATTAGAGGATTAGTGAGTCTAAATGGCATCACTAAAAACTTATACTGCCCATATCTAGTTCGAAAGGTAGTTTTAGGTATATCAGACTTTTTAATTCTTCGCTGATGGTACACTAATCTCAAGTCAATCTTAAAAAAGACACTGGCACCTCGAAGCTAAGAAAAAAGTCATCAATCCTAGGCAAAGGATATTTATTCTTCATAGTCACCTTATTCAATTACCTATAATCAATACATAACTAGAGTGATCGGTCTTTCTTCTTTACAAAGAGCACGTGTGCTCCCCAAGGTGAAATACTAGGTTTGATGAAGCTTTTATCTAGTAATTCTTGTAACTATACCTTTAACTCCTTCAAATTTGTAGGTGCCATTCTATATGGTGTAATAAATACACGTGAAGTACTCGGATATACTTCAATTTCAACATCAAGCTCCTACTATGGAGGTAATCCTAGTAACTCTTCAAGAAATACATAAAAAAATTCTAATATAACTAGAATATAGTCAATGATAGGTGTAGGACTACTAGTGTCAATAACATATGCTATGTATGCTTCACAACCTTTACGAATGATTTGTTCAGCTCTAATAGCTGAGAAGAGGTTACTTAGGGAATATCTCACCCATAACTATCACCTAATATCCCTCTACTATATAGAGGGTAAGCCTCTTGTTTTCATAGTTAACCATAGCCTAGTGTTTAAGTAACCAGTCCATGACTAAGATTATGCCAAATTTATTAAAAAGAAGTTGAATAAAGTTTATAGTGAATGGTTGTTTTCGGATTACCAGTGGAGAGCATATGTACACATTATTCACTATCACACTTTGTATAATTAGATTGCTTACTTGAATGTCTATGCCTACAGACTCTGGTTTTAGACCCCTATCTTGTGTTTGTGTGCTGCAAAAATAAGAGTGAATGGATTTAGGATATATTAAAGCTAGAATTGATGCATCAAATAAATAAAAAGTACCAGCAATGACATCTAAAGCCTCTGCCTCTTTATGAGCTCTGATGGTATATTGTCTTACTAGAGCACATGCCTCTAACTTAGTCCTTTGACTACTACTCGGCTGGTCTAATCTATTCTATCACTACACCTTATTCTAAGGTACTGTTGATACTTGAGTCCAAGTAGCTTTAGTCTACCTCTGAGGAAAATCCCTCTTAAAATGATCTTTAGCCCAACAGATAAAACATTTTCCTACCCTTACCTATCTACACTACCTTTAATGCCTTCTACTACAAGTTAGATAGGTCCGGGGGTGCATTTTTGCCTTATAGTGATGATATTGGTGCACTAAAGGCATGCTAGGAAGGTTTAGGTCTATAAAAGCCTGACTTAACATCTAAGGTTGTGTCTACCTATGTGTCTATTGCCTTAATTGAGACTTACTCTCCTCAGTTTCTTACTAAACTCTAGTACTAAACTAGCCTAACCTATAGTATATTACCTCTTTTTCAAGAAAAAGTCCCTTTTTTCTTACAATAGCTTTGCCATATCATAGGCTGCCACCACTAAAATTGCAAATTTTATAACCTTTGATTTGGCTATGTACATGTGTAACTCAATGTTAAGCTTATTTAGGAACCTTTTGGATATTTCCTCTTCAGTAGGAATAAATTCCTCTCAATATCGACTTAACCTTGCAAAACTTTTCTCATATTCTAACATAGAACTTCTTCCTTACTTTATGTCCATGAACTCTTGTCTTTTCTTTTCTTTAGAAGATTTTGGGATCTATCTCTTCTTAAACACTAGCATAAAGAATTCCCAAGTCATATCTACTACTACTTTTCTCTTTTTAGTTGTATCCCACCAATGGAAAAGTTACCTCTTAGAGAGTAGAGGTAGAACATTTCAAATATTAGTCCTTTATGCATTCCAATTGCTTCAAAATCTTGAGTGTCCTCTCTAGCTAATAATTTGCCTTGGCTACATCATCTTCTTGGGTTCCTAGAAAATCTACTACTCATATCTTTCTGACTCTCTTTAAGTAGGTTTTCTATGGTGCACCTAAAGGTAGATGAGGTAAAGGAGTTGATGGAGGATGTATAGAATCTCATGCCAATGTGTGTCTT
This sequence comes from Hura crepitans, assembly GCA_948208565.1. Lineage (NCBI taxonomy): Eukaryota > Viridiplantae > Streptophyta > Magnoliopsida > Malpighiales > Euphorbiaceae > Hura > Hura crepitans. The sequence continues at coordinate 7,607 of CANXYI010170646.1, forward strand.
AACAAATCTATAATCTGTTATAAAAGTGATGGAGATGATTAAGCCTACTACGATAGCTGAGGCTATTAATGTTGTGCAGCATCATTAGGCTTTAATGTACCTACACTATTTGTTGCTCCCTAAATAGTGGTAAGAACATGGTTTGCTACCATTTCTCCTTGTTCAACTAGAGTTTTTTTCACTCATTTTAGATTGCTATAAAAGACTAACAACCTATTAGCCTTATTATAGTGTAGCTTTATCATAGAATCAAGTCCTAGACACTAGCACTCATTTAAAATAACTAGGAATGCCTAAACTAGGCTCTGATCACACTAAATGCAATTCCCCTACCTGATTTTTGTAGAAACCTGATAGGAGGTTCAACTTTCTACTAGGTCACCTATCATGAAATTTATCCAGCCCATATTCTTTAATAATTATTAACATATTTATTTAAAAGATAGATTTTTCCTAAATCTTTAGTCTAACCTTTAAGCATTATTATTTAGGGTATAATAGACCTAAAAATCTATTTAACAATCCTTAATTAACTTTACAAAATATAGGGCAGCACAATGACTACTTGGGTGACATTTCTACAATTTAAACCTATGAAAACACACTTCTAATATCATTCAAATACTCCAATCACCCTCTAGACCCTTTTAGTCCACCAATATTGTCAATCACATATCAAAACATGACATAGGGCCTTAGGCCCAAAATCATTAGAAAGTATAGCAATTAAAATCATTCAGATAGGGGCCTTTATATGTTCATCTATTTTAAACTTATAATCACAGACACTTGCAACCTCTAAGCTAGCTAAAATGAAAACCCACAGTATTTACATGAGTACTTATTAATAAACCCCAAAAATACCAAAAATATACCATTCACTATTATTACAATTACACTGCAAAATCTACAGAGGCTAGATAGCTATCTTTTATTACCTATGCACAGGAACACTAATACACTGAGTATAAAACTAAGTGGTGAATTTGATATAATAAAAACATGTCAATGCAAGCATATATACATATCACAAAAACCATGAGTGCAAAATGCATCATATAATATTCCCATTATAAAAATAATATTATCTTATTCACTGGTCTCATTCTTATCTTAATATGTCTAATGTCAATATTTAATGTTTCACAATTCTTATTATTATTACTTGTCATTATTCATTATTTATTTTATTGCATAGGCTCAACTGGTTAGACTACACTTATAAACACTAGATAAAAGGGAAATAAATGTTCTATAGTGGCCCATAGTTTGGACCTCTATCTCTATACTGACCTAGTGCAATGGCTCAGTTAGTTAAACTCAGTCGTTGCCCTGACTTGGTCTAATAGTAGAGACCTAGAACTCTATATTACTAGAAAAATATAAAGGTCATCATATAATTATATCATAATTCCATCATAGTGCAATGGCCCAGCTTGTGGACCTTAATGGCTATACCCACCTAGTATGATAATAGGGATCTACCTATGCTAGAAAAATATATCAACATCATACTATGTAGTGGCTTAGCTGGTGAACCTCAGTCAATGCACTAACCTAGTGCAGTGGTCCAGTCATCTGGACCTCAGTGGTTGCACCTGCTTATACCATTATACTTGTAAAGGTGCAAAGGACCAGTACCTTTAGGAGTTGCTAACCCCTAGTTAACCAATCAACCCATGCAATGGGTATCTAACTAATGGGCAACCTATCTCTTAATTAATTTTATTCCATTACTAATCATATATTTAAATTATTTCTAACTGATTGATACACAGTTATGAGCAATTTTTAAAAGTTTATTTATAGCTAGACAGTTATGTGCCACTTTTTACACTAGACATTTATAGGTCTATTTCTAAAAGAGAGTTGTAGGACCACTTTTTGATAGTTCTAAGTCCTTTTTAATGCCTATGTCATGCCACTATTACAAGTCCTGTTATGTGTCTTTTTTAGGTCCCAATTATAGGCTCTTTCCTATTGTCCATTTTTCCATAATATAGTTACGGGTTATTGTCAATTTCTAGGAGATGATTATAGGCCATTTACCATTATTTACTAAGCATTTTTTCATGCCATTTCAAGCCACTATTTGATGCCATTATAAGCCACATATAATTTCATTTCATTCATTCTAATATTTGTATAACATTGGCCTTACATTGCCATCAAAATCATGTATCTCACAAATTCAATTTACATACCAATTTTAGGTATACTTTAGGTCACTTTTTAGGCTATTTTATACCATTTCCAATAACCCTATTTCTTTACCATATTTTTTACCAAAGTAATTCCACATTTATACTACCTTTATTTGCAATACATTAAGCTACATTTATACTTATGTTCATTCACATTTGATGCCTTGTTCAAGCCATACATCACCTGATCATCATTTTCTGCAATGCACACACATCATACACTATGTCATACCTACATGCCATTTCATGCCACCATATCATACGTATATACCTACATGCCATTTCATGCCACCATGTCATATGTCTCAACTGATGCATGATCATAGTAACACACCTACACATTCTTGCCTTTCATCACACATACACATCATACCTCACAGTCCCACCACACAATATATATACACTTACTTTACCATACATGCCATGCCATGATACATCAATCATACCTCTCGGTTATATCATAATTATACACATACAAGTGCATTTCTCACCTAAATCACATCCATACCATCATATTCATATACTAATAACATCATTGCACAAATTTACTAATAAGTCACACACACATGCTATGCTTCCACTACTTTACCATAAGGACACTAAGCATGCATATGCATTTTTCTCATTATTTGATATACACACATCTATATTCATATTATACTTGACATTTCCCATCATATCCATCTTGATTACATGTTATATTATCATTCATGCACCATGACACCATGATTATACCTCTCTGCCACTTAAGGATAGTGCACATACACACACTTTCTCACCTAATTCATATATAAACCAATATTCCTTCATGCAATCATCATGCTAGCATACTTAATTCAATATCACACACACACGCATGATCAAACTAAGAATTCTATACACATAACTTGTTATTTCACAGCCATACACACCATGGCATACTTCAATTATATCAAATTCACATACCTATTGAATCTTTAAAGCCTTTCTCACACTTTGGATAGACTAATTCTTTGATTTCTCACCAACTTTTTTTACACCTTCATAATGCCATTCCTAGCATCAAAAAATTCATAGAAAAGCATATAAGACTCCAAATGAAAATCTAAAAAATATGGTGGTTCTTAAAATTACGTGCACTATAAAAAACTAAAATAAAAAGTAAGAAAAACCAGTTACATAATAACTTGAATTTTCTAGGCCACCATATGTATATCTCAACATTTGGTGAATTTTTCAAACTTCTATTAATAGAGATGAAGACTAAGGACTTAAGGGAATAATTCTTACTTGCCTATGGTGATTTTTGGTGGAAGAATGGTGGTGAACTAGTGGTGGCAATGGGTAAAAATGCTAAAGGAATGGTGGAGGTGTCAGTAAGAAATAAGAAGAAGAAAATCGCTAAAAAAGGTGGAGGAGGAGGTGAGTTAGCATTATGAGTGGATACCTATATGGCATAGAGTTTATATGGGTGAGTGGGAGGCTCGACTAGTGACATATGGCGCACGAGCTTCCCAAAAATCTCGATTGTAGCTAAAATTTTGGGAAATATTAAAAATTCATTTGTACCAGCAAAAATCATCGCATTTATTCTAAAAATCCTTAATTGGGCCTATTTATGGGCTTATAAAATCTCACATCAAAATTCTATCATCAAGTTAGTTAGCTAATTCCTTAAAACATTGAGAAATTTTGAAAAATTACTGAGCAACTGCTAAAAATTAAAATTCCTTTACTAATAAACATAGTAGAATTTTTAATCTTTAATGTATGACATTTTTAGGTCTATCATTCCACAACCTTAATAATTCTTAGCCCAGGTTAATCTAAGGCTACTATTCACTAGCTTATGGCCAAAATGAATTATTGGTTATGTTAAAATTTTAAATTAATTCATTTTGACCATTTTCTAGCCGTTATAGTTTCATGACCAGTACACCCTTTCTTGAGCCTTATGAAGGTGTCCTAGCTCCCTGGCACACTTTTTGGTTTTGGAGGTACTTTTTGCATGACCTAAATTTATAGGCATTACATCAGGTCATCTATAACAAGTGCACATAACCTGCCATGGTAATATAAGCATCCCTCATTTTCTAGTTCAAATCCATTGGTTTTCCCCTATTTGACTTTACTTATTATCTATGTTAGCTATTTTATCTCATGCCTGTGCCTCTTTTATCTGCTACGTAAAGTTAGGGTTGATATATGATTTAGCTAAGATGGCATCTTTCTTTGTATATTCCCTTCTAACATTCATTGCTCTCATTATCATGAAGAACTTTTTGCTCAATGCATTTACCACTATATTAGCCTTTTCTAGTGATAGTTTATCAGGCAACCGTAATCCTTGATCAATTCCAACCACCACCACTGCCTTTAGTTCAACTCTTTCTAGGTGAGGAGATATTTCAAACTCTTATGATCAGTGTTAATGTAACACTTTTCATTGAACAAATAATGCCTCCAAATTTTCAATCCAAAAACAACTGTAACTAACTTTAGATCATGAGTAGGATAATTCCTCTCATGTTGTATCTACTTCCTAGAATCATAAGCTATTACCTTACCCTCTTGCATTAATACACATTTGAGTCCATTATGAGAAGCTTCACTGTAAATAACAAAGCCCTTTTCCCTATTTAGGTGGAACAAGGATAAGTGCTTTAATCATAATTATCTTAAGTCTATCAAAAATCTCCTGACATTTGTCATCTCATTTAAACTTTACATTCTTCCTTATCAACCTTGTTAATGGTGATGCAATCATTGAGAAACCCTTTACAAATATTTTGTAGTAACTAGCCAATCTTAAGAAACTCCATATCTCAGTCACATTCTTATGAGGTTCCCATTCCAATGCAATTTTAACCTTGCTGGGATCTACTCTGATGCCCTCTACTGAGACAATATAGCCTAAGAATGCCATTTCATTCAGCCAAAATTCACATTTACTTAGTTTACCATATAACTACTTCTCTCTTAGAGTCTATAACACTACTTTAAGGTGTTATTCATGTTCCTCCCTAGTCTTAGAATACACCAGAATGTCATCAATAAACACCACCATAAACAGATCCAAGTATGGTTGAAAAACCTAGTTCATTAAACCCATAAAGGCTACTAAAGCATTAGTGAGTCCAAATGGCATCACTAAGAACTCATAATGCTTATATTTGATTCTAAAGACAGTCTAAGGTATATCATATTCTTTAATCCTCAGCTAATGATATCCTGATCTCAAGTCAATCTTGGAAAAGATACTAACACCTTGAAGCTGATCAAAAAGATCATTAATCTTAGAAAAGGATACTTATTCTTCATAGTCACCTTATTCAACTGCTTGTAATTAATGCATAATTAAAGTGACCCGTATTTCTTCTTTAAAAAGAACACATGTGCTACCCAAGGTGAAATACTAGGTATAGTGAAACCCTTTTCTAGCAATTCTTGCAATTGCATCTTTAACACCTTCAATTTCAAAGTCAAGCTCTTACTGTAGAGGTAATCATGGCAAATCTTTAGGAATACATTAGGAAATTTAGACACAGTTGGAATCTTATCAATACTTGGTATGGAGGTATTAGTGTAAATCATTTAGGCTTTTATACTTCATAGCCTTAATGGATAAGTCTTCTAGCTATAATAGTTGAGATAAGGTTATTCTAGGAATTTCTCTCACTCAAAACTATCACTTCATATCATTCTACTGCTTAGAGGGAAATCCTCTAGTGTTCACATTAAACCATATCTCGGTGCTCAGATAACCAGTCCAAACCCATGATGATGTCAAATTCATGAAAATGAGTTTAATGATGTCTATAAGGAATGGTTGTTCTTAGATCACTAGTGGATAGTATTTGTATAGTTTATTCATTGTCACACTCTATCTAATTAGATTGCTTACTTGAATGTTTATGCTTATAAACTCATGTTCAGGACCCTTATCTTGTGCTTGTGTGGTGTAAATATAATAGTGAGTAAATCTAAGGTCTATTAAAGCCAAGACTGGTCCATCAAATGAATAAAAAGTACCAGCAATGACATTAAAATCCTTTATCTCCTCAGGAGCTCTCATAGCATACTGTCTAGTTAGAACCCGTACCTCTGCCCTGCCTTTGACTACTTCTTGGCTAGTCTCCTTTGTTCTATCCCTATCTCATATTCTACGGTCCTATTGATGCGTAAGTCTTAGCAGTTTTAATCTACCTCGAAGGATAATCCCTCTTAAAATGATATCTAGCCCTATAGCTTAGACATCTCTACATCTTGCCTATCTACACTGGCCTTGATACCTTTTACTAGAAGTTTGATAGGTCGGGCGTGCATTTTTGTGTAATGGTGTTGATATTGGTGTACTACTAGATTGTTGAGAAGGTTTAGGTATTAATACAAAAGCTTGACTTAAGCTCTATTGTTGTGTCTACCTCTGTGTCTATTGCCCTAATCGAGACTAACACTCCCTTTGTCTCTTACTAAACCTAGGTGCTAAACTAGTCTGACCTGTTGTTACTACCACTTTTTCTAGAAAACCTCCATTTTTTCTTGCAACATCTCTTCCATATCATAGGCCACTGCTACTAAAACTACAAAGTCTACAATCTTTGGGTTGGCTATTTGTATGTGTAACTCCATATTAAGGCCCTTAAGGAACCACTTGCACCTTTCGTCTTTAGTAGGAACAAATTCCTATATATATCGACTCAATCATGCAAAATCTTTCTCATATTTTGACACAGAACTTCTTCCCTACTTCAAGTCAAGGAACTCTTGCCTTTTCTTATCTTTATAAGACTTTAGGATGTATCTCTTCTTAAACTATTGAAAAAAGAATTCCTAGGTCACTTCTGCTACTGCTTTCCTCTTTTTTTTGTTGTATCCCACTAATGGAAAGCATCCTCTTAGAGAAGAGAGGTAGAACTTTTAGACTTTCCTCCTCTACACATTCTAATTCTAATAGAATTCTAAGTGTTTTCCAGCTAATACTCTACTCTGGCTACATCATTTTCCCTAGCTCCCAAAAAATCTATTGCTCTTATCTTTTTAAATCTCTCTAAATGCATCTTTTATGGTACAGTTAGAGGTAGAAGAGGTACAGGAGCTAGTGCTGATATTTTTCTAAGCAAATCTACAATCTACTATAGATGTCTTAGAGATGCCTGAGTCTATTATTTTGGCTATTATACAGCATCACTAGGCTCTAGTGTAACCGCTTTAGCTACTGCTCCCTAAATAGTGGCAAGTGCATGGCTTGCTATCTCTTCTCCCTATTCTACTGGATCTTTTTCACTCATCTCGTAGCACCACAAAAGAATAACTTATTAGCCTTAGTGCAGTGTATCTTGTTAGAAAATCAAATCCTAGATACTAGTACTCTTGTAAAGTACCTAGGAATTGCTAAACCTAGGCTCTCATACCACTAAATGTAACACCCCTACCTGAATCCTAAAGGAATCTAATAGGGGGTGCAACTTCCTATTAGGTTACCTTTCCTAAAATTTCTCTAAACCATTATTCTTTAATAGTTTTTGACTTAGTGGTTTAATGCATAAATTTTGCCTGACTCTTTAGTTTAACCTTTAAGCATCATTATACAAGTCATAATAGATATAAAATCCATTTTACAACTAATAATTAAATGTTAAAAATTTGGGCAGCACAATAGCCGCCTAGGTGAGATCTTCTAAAAATGTACCTATGAAAGCACTTTAAATAAATATTATCTTATTTTTTGTCACCCATTAGACCCTTTTAATCCTCTAATATCATCATCATAAATATCACAACCATCACATAAGGCCTCAAGCCCACAATCATAAAAACTCATAAAAGAATTCCATTCAGTTAAATGGCCTTTTATACAAATGACATCTTTGAGCTTAAAATTTATAGACACTCACCTCATTTAAGCTAGCTAAGCCTAACACCATATTATTTACATGAGTGCTTACTAATTAACCATAATAATACAAAAATATATGCTTATCTTGCTAACACTACTACACTATAAAAGCTAAAGAGGTTGTTTAGCTACTTTCGTGCTACCTATGCATTGGAACACCGATACGCTGAGTATAAAACTCAGTGGTGAATTTGATATAATAAAAATATGTTATGAAAGCATACATGCATATTGCACATGTCATGAATGCATCATGCATCATAAGATGTCCATGTTAAGATAATAATATTATTTTATTACCTAGTCACATTATTATATTAATCTATCTTATACCATTATTTTACCTATTCATAATTTCCAGAATCAGTGACTATCATCATCTATTAAGTTCATTTAATTACATAGGCCCAACTTATTAGACTATACTTATAGACACTAGATAAAAGGGAAATAAATGTCATACAGTGACTCACATTTTAGAACTCAGTCACTACACTGACCTAGTCTGATAGGGGGAACTTAGAACTCCCTATTACTAGATAATAAAAATGTCATCTTGCCATTATATCATCAATCCTTCTGTGCAGTGGCCTATCTCATTGACATCAGTGGTTGAACACATATAGTGTGATAATAAGGGTGTGCCCATACCATATAAAAATATCAATATCATACTGTGTAGTGATTTAACTAATAAACCTTAGTCACTGCATCGACTTAGTGCAGTGGCCCAATTATTAGGACCTCAATAGTTGCACCCACCTATATCATTATACTGGTAAAAGCCTAAAGCACTAGTACCTCTCGCAACTACAAACCCCTAGTTTATTGATCAACCCATCCAGTGGGCGTCTAACTAATAGACCAGCTATTTGTTAATTAATTTTATTCCGTTATAGATCATTTATTTAATTTATTTCCATGCTATTAACACAATGTTATTTTTCATTTTAGTCTCCTCATTTTTCACTAGACAATCATATGTTCATTTTTATACTAGACTATTATATGTCCATTTTTACATTAGACAATTATAGGTCTGTTTATGTCCACTTAATGCCATTGTCATAAGTCATTTTCCATGTCCATGTCATATCACTATTACAAGTCATATCTACATGTTCATTTTCCATTACACAGTTATTATTTCATTATATTTTTAAAGACACAGTTATATGTTAATTTCCATTACTCATTAGGCATTTCCTCATGCCATTTCAAGCCATATTGACATGCCATTCTAGGTCACATATGATCCTAGTCCCTTCAATTCAATATGGAAACAATATTGGCCTTACATTACCATCAAAATCAAGTATATCACATGTTCAAACTATATACCAATTTTTAGGCACATTTAGGTCACTTTTTAGGCCACTTTACACCATTTCCAATGACATTATTTATTTACCATATTTTTCACTAAAGTATTACCACATTTATAGTTTCTTTATTTGCTATATATTAAGCCACATTTATACCTATGTTCATTCACATTTCATGCCTTGCTCAAGCCATATATCACATGATTATCAAGTTCCACCATGCACACATATCACACACCATGCAATAAATACATGCCATGTCATGCCACCATGTTATACCTTTTAGCCAATCCATGATCATAGTCACACATATACACATTCTTGCCTTTCATCACACATCAAATTCCCACCACACATACACATGTACACCTACCTTCTAATACATGCCATACCATGATACATCAAGCATACCTTTTGTCCATATCATGATCATGCACATACACACACTTTTCTTACCTAATTCATATCTAAATCATCAATTTCACATACAAGGGAACTCACGGCATGCTTATACCAATATTCCATACACATACATAATCAATTCAACATTTTTATACACCATTTCATGACATTTCACATTCACACACATCATGGCATACTAGCATTATAAAAAATTAACATGCTTATTAAATCTTTGAAGCCTTTCTCACACTTTTTATAGCCTAGTTCTTTCATTCCTCACCAACTTGCTTCAAGCCTATATACACTATTCTTAACTTAAAAAATTCATAGAAAATCGTACAAAGCCCCAATTAGAAATATGAAATTATGGCGATTCTTAGAACTAAAAGGACTATAGAAAATATAAATAAAAAGGAAAAAAAAACCACTTACACCATAACTTGAAATTTCTAGGCCATTATATGTATAACTCAACCCTTGATGAATTTTCCAACATCTATGAATAGAGATGGAGACTAGAGACCTTAGGGAATAGTTCATACATACTTTTGGTGATTTTTAGTGGAAGAATAGTGGTGAAATGGTTGTGGCAATGGCTAAAAATGGTGGAGGAATGATTGATGTGGTGTCAAGAATGAAGAAAAAGAAGAAAAAGGGTAAAAATTATGGAGAGGGAGGTGAGTTGGCATTTTGAGTTAATGCCCATATGGCATGGAGTTTATATGGGTATGTGGGAGGCTCGGGTGATGTCACGTGGTGCCCGAGCTTTCTAAAATATCTTGGTTTTAGCTAAAATTTTAGGCAATTTTAAAAATTCATTTGGAGCACCAAAAATCATCATATTTATTCTAAAAATCCTTAAATGGGCCTATTTAGGTCATCGTAAAATTTCACATCCAAATTTTGTCGGCAAGTTAGTTAATCAATTCCATAAAAAATTGAGAAATTTCAAAAAATAATTGACTGACCTCAAAAAATTAAAATTCCCTCACCAATGAAGTTAATCAAAATTTTGACCTTCAGGGTATGATATTTTTAGGTATGTCTGGGCACATCCTAAGTCATTCCTGGCATAAGTCCATTTAAGGTTACGATTCATTAGCTTATGGCCTAAAATGAATTACTAGCCTTGCTAAATTTTTAAATTCATTTGTTTTGCCCATTTTTATGCCCTACAATGTTTCCTAACTAGTATGCCTCTTATCGGGCCCTATAAAGTTACCTTGGCTCCCTAAGAACATTGTTCAAGTCTCGGAGGTACTATTCACAAAACCCTAATTTACGGGTGTGACAGCTAAAGACATTGCATCTAGAGTTAATATGATTCAGGCAGTGCTACAGGTGTTACAGCCAAAGTTGCTTTGCTTTAAACAATGCTAGTGACATTGCATATGTGGTTGATGAATTTCTAGCCTTTTGATTTTGATTTCAATTTTTTACTACGTCATTTTCTTTACCCCCTTTTACTTAATAAATGGTGTCTTTTTTTGGTTTGGCAATTGTGATATTGCAAATTTAATGTCATGAGCCTAGTGATATTGCTTGTGAGAGCTTGCAGCTTGCTGTCTACTATTTAACTAAGTAATCACTGTGAATCTTTTAGTCTATTACATAAAGAATGCCCCTTGTGAAATAGATATGAAACATGTTAATCATTATATTTTAATTATAACTTTAATACATGTTATGTGTGAGCTATTTTTAATTATCTTCATGCCTCTATATTTTTTGTATTTCATGTACTTATGGCTATTTATTTAGTGATTTCATCTTTATACCTTTTTTTGTTGTATATTTATTATTATATTTTATTTCATTTTATTTTATATTATTTATTTTAATATTTAATTTTTTATGGCCAAAAGTAACAAATGCAATAAAGTGTAAAAAATAGAACATGGTGATTGAGTACAATGATTTTTGTCCTAAACTAATATGCACAAAATGTATAAAATAGAAGAAAGATGGAAAGAAGTGTTATGAGAGAGGTAGTTGTCTCAATCATAAGGTTTAAATCTTGGACTCTAGTGAATCGAGTCTAGTGGTCATCTCATGGTATCGATCCTTAATCCTTAAACCTAGATCAATGTACACTACATGGATTGCCTACAATATTTGTGCCTCCATGCCTCATAGGATGGACTCAAACGATGCAGTTGACATTTTTAAAGGAGGTGTTAAAAATGGCCTAGCCTCATCCATGTATTGTCACTGTCACTATTGCCTAGGTGAACTTGTAGGGCTTATGTTATCATTAAGTAGTTGATATAGGTCAAGTACGAATTAGGCATCCTTTGGGTCAAAAACTATAGGTTGTATGTCATCTTGCTCTACTAACTCCTTAACTTTGAGAGACCTATATGCAGCTGGGCATGTGTGATCAAGCATTAAGATTCTAATCACAAAGCATATCTCTCGATTAACCCAGAATTACTACTATGGAGGGTAGCCCATATGGTCTAGACCCCCAAACTTATTAGAGTGGTCATGATGAGATCAACAACCATGATCTCTTTATTTAGGTATCTATTGGTTGATAAAGGTACTCTAGTATTAAAGGCATTAGGTTGAACTAGACATTACTCTATTATGTAGAGGCTATAGAGCTCAGTCCAATTCACCAAACCGATGCTACCACTATACCCTATTAATAATAAAGTAAAGACTTTATGTAGATGTCAGTGTAGTAGGTCTCAAATGGTAAAGGCCATATTCATGCTGGCTTGATAAAAGGTGCCAACATAATAAGTGGAGACCCAGTGATCTTCAAGCTACTGAGGGATCTCCATCATGCCATTAGTGGGAAGGCAAATGATATCAAAAAAACATAGCAAGAAGAGCTGATAACATACTCTTATTCCAAATTGGATAATGGTCTAATTTGCAAGGTGCATTTAGTAATAGTAGAATGTGTTGAGAAACTTAGGGGCAACCTTGGGGAATATGGTATGGTGCTAAGAATAAAAAACCTACCAATCCACCTGGGAAAGTAGTTGGCACCCAATAAATGTCACTGAGGCTAAGTGTCAAAATCTCTCTACCTCCTCAAAATTCAATAATTTTAGGATTACCACATGTGTTAAGAATAGTTTGCATCTATATATGGCTTTGTTGTCATCATGGAGGCATTTTTGGAAAAATAAAATTGAAAGTAATAGTAAAAGAGAAAATCTTTAGATGAAATAATAAATAGTAAAATGAAAATGAGAATTTATAGGAGGGTATCTTATAGAGGCTATTTTTGTCATGTTAAAATGGCCATTTTGAATGTTAAATGCCTGTATCAAAGTAAAATGAAATGGCCATTTTAGAACTTACTAAAACTACCATTTGGCTTAATAAAAAATTACAATTTTGTCTAAAATGGCCATTTCAACTCCTAGCCTATAAATTACTTAATGGATGCATAGATCCTTATGCCATTTTTTATTTTTCCTCATTTTTCCTTCAATGGGTGATGAATTCCTCAAGAAGCTTCGTAAAATTCTTGACCTTCCTTTAATATGGGCAAATCCTGCTCTTTCATCTTTTAATTTTGAAATTCCTGTAGAGGGTTTAACTTGATATGCCTTTTTTAAAAGCTGCCACTTGCTTTTGGGACCCATATTTTCATGTTTTTAGATTCTTTTATGTCCATTAGCCAAAGAATTTGATGTGTTTCTTACAGTGCCCTATTCTTTCACGACACTATTTAAATATCCTAATTGAGTTCCACAGTACCTCAATGAGGTAGTCGATACTTTAGGGATTTTGCATTCATTACTTGCTAGATGGATTCCAAGGATAAAATTGATTTCTTTGAATTTTGTAATTGCTCATAGTGATAGTTACATAGATATCCCATCCTTGTATGCATGTGTATACTTGTTCATTTTCTTTGTAAAATATCACAAGTTACTTTTGAAAGCCATTTTGGAGAGTATAAACTTTTTAGTGTGATAAATGACTTGATAAAAGGACTGACCTCTTTTCCTCTGATCTTTACTAAAACTATTATGGGACTAAATGTAGTTCAATCAATCAAAGCTAGTTTCTTTCATGGGAGCCCACTTCTTCTTTAATATTTGTTTGAATAAACCATCATTTACATGCTTTTGTTGTATTCCCTAGTTTGCATTTTGCTTAGAAAGGCCTTTTAAGTTTTCATTCCTAACAAACCTTTTAAGGATAGATTACCTGTAATGGATTTTCACCTTATCCTTATATTGGCATTTGATTATGAAGCCCTTTCAAGTTTTCATATCCTAATATTTCTTTTTGTATCTTATTGTAACAAAAGCTTCACTAGTTAATGATCCTCTCTTTTGATTCCTTAGTTCATATAATCTAAAACATTTACTTCCTCATGCCATTCCATGCTACTTTTTAGATGTTGAGCAACTAGTCCTTTAGATAGGGGCCACTACTAATGATAGCACAAATTTTAAGTACCAATGGATTTCTTTATAATATGAATGATTGAGTGGCATATTAGGCTACGTTCTCCTATTTAGCTTGCACAAAGTCACTTTTTGTATTCCTGATCACTATGTAAGGTAATTTGGTGAGTCCCAAGGCATTGTTACTCACCTTTTATCATTTTGATTGGGACATTTATCTATCACTTTTGCTGCTAGATCTCATAAATTATCAAAGCGATAACCCTTAAAGATCAACATTCCTCTTAAGGTCACTTTTAATTTCTAGACTTTTGAAGCAAAGAAGGATTGGGTGATAAGCCCTTCTAGAGACAATCAATCTCATTAGTGGAAAACATAGGATGATAAACATAACATAGGATAGAGGGACTTAAAAAAGTGTGTACGTTTATTATTTTACAAAAAAAATGTAATTTAAAGAAAACTATCTCTATTTCTATAGTCCATAAGATGCTCAATTTAGCTTTTTAAAATTTTCTTTTCTATTTACATCAAATTGGCATTTTATGATAATGACAACATGCCATTAATGTAAACAGGTCCTCATTTAATCAATAAAAACTTAATTATATCTTAAACTCTTATTGTCAAGTTGCCAATTTTTCTCTATCTTAAGTAGTAGGAAAATTAAAAATTTGAGAGAAACAAGCAATGATAATAGACATAGATAATTTATAATTCATCCTAAACATTAAATCGTGCAGCATTTCATGATTTACCATAAAGGATGATAGCATATTCCTTCCATGAGCTCTTCTCATTGGGTTGTTACAAACCATAGTGATCCTTTTCTAGGAATATTGCTAAGGTAATGCACACAAGAAGTTTTTAAAAGAGAGCAACTTGTAATTCTAGGTGCTAGTAGGAATTATATGTGGATGAAGGAAGAAGAAAAAATCATGAATTTTTTAT